>OU892279.1:56597994-56844626 GCA_917834065.1 Ceutorhynchus assimilis
AACTTAATACCAGAAAAAGTTGGAAAATTAACGTTAAATCACCTTTGAAAAATCCTGAAAAATACTTCGGAGTATTAAATCGACTTGAAACTTTCAGGATTCATTAAACAGAATTTTTTGATCAAATAAGGTTAATTTGAAGTCAATTTGAGGCTTAGAAATAAAATTATAAGGTTTTTTCCAACTTAATACCAGAAAAAGTTGGAAAATTAACGTTAAATCACCTTTGAAAAATCCTGAAAAATACTTCGGAGTATTAAATCGACTTGAAACTTTCAGGATTCATTAAACAGAATTTTTTGATCAAATAAGGTTAATTTGAAGTCAATTTGAGGCTTAGAAATAAAATTATAAGGTTTTTTCCAACTTAATACCAGAAAAAGTTGGAAAATTAACGTTAAATCACCTTTGAAAAATCCTGAAAAATACTTCGGAGTATTAAATCGACTTGAAACTTTCAGGATTCATTAAACAGAATTTTTTGATCAAATAAGGTTAATTTGAAGTCAATTTGAGGCTTAGAAATAAAATTATAAGGTTTTTTCCAACTTAATACCAGAAAAAGTTGGAAAATTAACGTTAAATCACCTTTGAAAAATCCTGAAAAATACTTCGGAGTATTAAATCGACTTGAAACTTTCAGGATTCATTAAACAGAATTTTTTGATCAAATAAGGTTAATTTGAAGTCAATTTGAGGCTTAGAAATAAAATTATAAGGTTTTTTCCAACTTAATACCAGAAAAAGTTGGAAAATTAACGTTAAATCACCTTTGAAAAATCCTGAAAAATACTTCGGAGTATTAAATCGACTTGAAACTTTCAGGATTCATTAAACAGAATTTTTTGATCAAATAAGGTTAATTTGAAGTCAATTTGAGGCTTAGAAATAAAATTATAAGGTTTTTTCCAACTTAATACCAGAAAAAGTTGGAAAATTAACGTTAAATCACCTTTGAAAAATCCTGAAAAATACTTCGGAGTATTAAATCGACTTGAAACTTTCAGGATTCATTAAACAGAATTTTTTGATCAAATAAGGTTAATTTGAAGTCAATTTGAGGCTTAGAAATAAAATTATAAGGTTTTTTCCAACTTAATACCAGAAAAAGTTGGAAAATTCACGTTAAATCACCTTTGAAAAATCCTGAAAAATACTTCGAAGTATCAGATCAACTTGAAACTTTCAGGATTCATTAACCATGATCTTCACGTAAAATCACCATTTGACTATACATACATACTTTCCATCATTGTACATACAAATTTTATCAGATTGACTTGAATTTTTCCTAAAATTGCTTATTATTCACTGAAATCCAGATTTCATGCTGATTATCATTACATTGAATGATTTGAAGCGAATATCTGATACCTCTAAAAAGTCCAGTTGAAGATTTGAAAGATATTAAAACTTGACCATCTTGTCCCTTTTCTTGGGAACTATAATTCGAAATGAGACAAAATTTCCAGGATTTTTAGTCCTTTACTACCTACGTCTACAAATATCGGAATTTTAGCTCGAGATTTCCGATTCAGTTTGGAATACAATATTTTTTTAGTTTTAAGAAATTTACCTATCTCCTCTTCCCTTAAAAATCTTGGAATTTCTAGTTTTTCCAGGTTGATCATCTAGGACGATCCCAAGTTCATTCTGACTATGAATGCAAAATTTGAATCCAATTTCATTAGATTCTGAAGTTTAAGACCAATGCCAATTGTTGCGTTTCTTACCAGAAATCTCTAGAATCTTTGGATCTTGAAAAATTGAACATTGAAGAAGATCAGCCAATCGAATCAATTTTGATGCCATTTTGTGGCGCACAATCTTTGGATTCAAAATCCATATTCGTAAAAGTTATGCAATTGACCCTATAAAACCATGGCTTAAAAGAAGCGATTGATATAGTTAATTTCAGGCTGATTTTCATCCATTATATTCATGTTAATATCCCCAATAGGTAAATCAATGTCAGTTTTCATTATTATTCATCAGCAGAAATGAATAATAATAATAACTCAGCATTATAGGAAACCGACTAAATTAAATGCTGGCTGTTGTCCAAGTTCCACTCAGGTAAAATTGTGATATATGATTTCCTCTTTGGCTTTAAGGATTTTGTATTTGTTCAAATGAAATAGAACTGCGGTTATTTGAAAACTCATATAAATAAAGAATGAAATGTGTAAAAAGCATTTGTTGACTGCTGAACTCATGTTGAAAATAATTGAAAATTAATAACTTGCTCCTCTACAGAAATCAGCCATTTAACTCTTAAACAAATTGATGCTGCCTTATTTAATAAATGAGAGAAAAAAAAAAGGATTTTCCATCTTCCCCCTCGACATGGATCAAACATTTTAGGTCGGCGGTAAACATCATTAATAAAAGCAATTTTCCCTTTCGTAGTTTTTCCCCCAGATTTTATTTAAATTGCCCGCAGAAGAAGTTTGGCAGAGAAAAAAGACTTTCGGCCAAACTTTCGCACACCGCTCAGGAACTTTTAAATTCAATATTCATGATACGACTTGGAGAAAAGGGTTTTCCGGTGGCGATTTATTTGCCCTAGCGAATTAATAATTATTAGTCTCGAAGCAATTAAACTAAATGCCAAATAATATTCACGGGCCCTTTATTCATTAATATTAATTAAGCACATAGTTTTAGGCCCTTTCGTGTAATGCATTTGAAATTAAGCCCTTTCAATTTACATAGTTGATCTATAGCTTGGCGTGCTTATTGTAGGCAAAAATTAATTCACTTATTACGTCAAGTTTTTAAAGCGAAAATTGTATTTAATGGAAAAAAGGTAAATTTGAATAGGCTACGAAAGGTATAGGAGATGAAAGCCAACCCCCCCATTGTCAGAAGTTAATTAAGCCGTTTAAATTATCTGTCTTCATTATGGCTCCTTTATAATTTAACGTTCAGAGAGCAAATTTAATTATTAATTTTCGGTTCAGGTAAAAGCATTTTCGTCTATATACAAAATCATCAACTTCAAATGATGATGGAACGAACATTTTTATCTCGAGTGAAAATTGGATGTATTTCCCTTGCAAAAAGATACGAGGTGTTTTATTAACAAAATAAACGTGGGCCCTCTTCTCTCTGGTATAATATAAGTAACGAGGATTTCGCTTTGGTGGTAATGGCACCGACGCATTTATCAAATTAAAACGGTTAAAGGAGACGAGATGTATACGAAAAAAGGTTGTTTTTTTTTCATTGGTGAATCAGTTGCGGTTCGTGGCAAGAAATCTGTAAAAATATTGCAAAGAAATGGAATTTTAACTCATATACTTCTTCATTAAACTATATTAAACTTAAAGAAATTGGCTTCAAATCTTGTATTCATAGTCAGTATAGAGTTGGAATGTTTACAAAAGATGACTTTAGAAAAAATTAAGATTTTTCCATTAATTCTGTCATTTTTTTCTGAATATTTTACTTAGGTGAATGAAAAGCCACAAAATGGCATTAGGAATCATTTAATTATTTGATTTTCTTCAATATTCAATTTTTCAATATGCCCGGCTCTTGATTCAAATTTCGGATCAAGTCCCCGGAATGTGGCAATCTAATTATTCTATGAACTTTCTACATAAAAGCCGGAAATTTGCATATAACGATGTTTCAGGATTCAAAATCTAAAGATTTCAGAGTCTTCCTATAAAAACGGCATGAAATTTGCAGAATGACAGTATTCCGGATTCAAAATCTAAAGTCAGTGGATCATAGGATCTAATTAAAGTATTTTGAGTCTGAATTTGCTTATACAAGGACCAAAAAATATACAGAATTTAAGATTAAAAACATCTCGAGTCTTTTCACAAAACTATCTAGGGATTTTCTGATTCAATACTCCAGGTTCAAGATCCAAAGATTTTAGAGATTTCTGGTAAGAAACGAAGCCATTGGCAAATATCCCAAAGTTCAGAATCTGATGATTCTATATGAGTTGTTTTACACAAGAGCCAGAAATTTGTATATAGTGATGACTCAGGATTTAAAATTTAAAGATTCAAGAGTCTTCTCATGGAAGCACCAAAAAGTTTGCAGAGTGATTCAAAATCCAAAGTCAGTGATATCATAAAAGAATAACTAACTTGCAAAATACTCAGACATCAGGATCTAAAGATTTGATAAGTTTGCTGATGCAAAAATCAATAAAACTGCAGGATTCAAGATTCCAAAAATCTCGAGATTTCTGGTAATGCAGCAATTGGCAAATGTCTCAGAGCTCAGAATCTGATGAAATTGGATTGAAATTTTGCATTCATAGTCAGTATGAAGCTGGGATGGCCCCAGATGATCCACCTGGAAAAATTGAAATTTCCAAGATTTTTCAAAGAAAGAGGAGATACATTTCTTAAAACTAAAAAAATATTGTATTCCAATATCTGAATCGGATATCTCAAGCTGAAATTCTGATTTTTGTAGACGTAGGTAGTTGAGGACTAGAAATCCTGGAAATTTCGAATTATAAGTTCTCGATAAAAGAGTCGAGATGGTTAAGTTTCAATATCTTTCAAATCTTCAACTGGACTTTTTAGAGGTATCAGATATTGGCTTCAAATCATTCAATGTATTGATAATCAGCATGAAATCTGGATTTCAGTGAATAATAAGCAATTTTAGAAAAAAATCAAGTCAATCTGATAAAATTTGTATGTACATCCATTTCCATTTTCCATTTTTAGCCGTTTTCTATCCTTAGGATATAGGCCTCTTTCAAATTTGACCATTGTCTTCGGTTTTGCGATTGTATGTAGGTACATACAATGATGGAAAGTATGTATGTATGGTCAACAATTCAATTGAATCACCCAATTCAAGGGGATTTAACGTGAAAATCATAGTTAATGAATCCTAAAGCTTTCAAGTCGATCTGATACTTCGAAGTATTTTTCAGAATTTTTCAAAAGGTGATTCAACGTGAATTTTCCAACTTTTTCTGGTATTTAGTTGGAAAAAACCTCATAATTTTATTTCTGAAACTCAAATGGACTTCAAATTTACCTTGTTTGATAAAAAATATCCGAGTTAATGAATACTGGAAGTTTCGAGTCGATCTGATACTCCAAAGTATTTTTCAAGATTTTTCAAAGGTGATTTAACGTGAATTTTCCAACTTTTCCTGGTAATAAGTTGGAAAAAACCTCATAATTTTATTTCTGAGCCTCAAATTGACTTCAAATTTACCTTGTTTGATAAAAAGATCCTGGTTAATAGATCCTGGAAGTTTGAAATCGATCTGATACACTGAAGTATTTTTCAGGATTTTTCAAAGATGATTAAACGTGAAATTTCCAACTTTTTCTGGTATAAAGTTGAAAAAAAACTTCATAATTTTATTTCTGAGCCTCAAATTGACTTTAAATTCACTCTGTTTGATAAAAAGATCCTGTTTAATAAATCCTAAAAGTTTCAAGTCGATCTCATACTCCGAAGTATTTTTCAGGATTTTTCAAAGGTGATTTAACGTAAATTTTCCAACTTTTCCTGGTATTAAGTTGAAAAAAACCTCATAATTTTATTTCTGAGCCTCAAATTGACTTTAAATTCACTCTGTTTGATAAAAAGATCCTGTTTAATAAATCCTGAAAGTTTCAAGTCGATCTCATACTCCGAAGTATTTTTCAAAAGTGATTTTAACGTGAATTTTCCAACTTTTCCTGGTATTAAGTTGAAAAAAACTTCATAATTTTATTTCTGAGCCTCAAATTGACTTCAAATTCACTTTGTTTGATAAAAAGATCCTGTTTAATAAGTCCTGAAAGTTTCAAGTCGATCTCATACTCCGAAGTATTTTTCAAAAGTGATTTAACGTGAAATTTCCAACTTTTTCTGGTATTAAGTTGAAAAAAACTTCATAATTTTATTTGTGAGCCTCAAATTGACTTCAAATTCACTTTGTTTGATAAAAAGATCCTGTTTAATAAATCCTGAAAGTTTCAAGTCGATCTCATACTCCGAAGGATTTTTCAGGATTTTTCAAAGGTGATTTAACGTGAATTTTCCAACTTTTTCTGGTATTTAGTTGGAAAAAACCTCATAATTTTATTTCTGAAACTCAAATTGACTTCAAATTTACCTTGTTTGATAAAAATATCCGAGTTAATGAATACTGGAAGTTTCGAGTCGATCTGATACTCCAAAGTATTTTTCAAGATTTTTCAAAGGTGATTTAACGTGAATTTTCCAACTTTTCCTGGTAATAAGTTGGAAAAAAACCTCTTAATTTTATTTCTGAGCCTCAAATTGACTTCAAATTTACCTTGTTTGATAAAAAGATCCTGGTTAATAGATCCTGGAAGTTTGAAATCGATCTGATACTCCGAAGTATTTTTCAGGATTTTTCAAAGATGATTAAACGTGAAATTTCCAACTTTTTCTGGTATAAAGTTGAAAAAAACTTCATAATTTTATTTCTGAGCCTCAAATTGACTTTAAATTCACTCTGTTTGATAAAAAGATCCTGTTTAATAAATCCTAAAAGTTTCAAGTCGATCTCATACTCCGAAGTATTTTTCAGGATTTTTCAAAGGTGATTTAACGTAAATTTTCCAACTTTTCCCGGTATTAAGTTGAAAAAAACCTCATAATTTTATTTCTGAGCCTCAAATTGAATTTAAATTCACTCTGTTTGATAAAAAGATCCTGTTTAATAAATCCTGAAAGTTTCAAGTCGATCTCATACTCCGAAGTATTTTTCAAAAGTGATTTAACGTGAATTTTCCAACTTTTCCTGGTATTAAGTTGAAAAAAACTTCATAATTTTATTTCTGAGCCTCAAATTGACTTTAAATTCACTCTGTTTGATAAAAAGATCCTGTTTAATAAATCCTAAAAGTTTCAAGTCGATCTCATACTCCGAAGTATTTTTCAGGATTTTTCAAAGGTGATTTAACGTAAATTTTCCAACTTTTCCTGGTATTAAGTTGAAAAAAACCTCATAATTTTATTTCTGAGCCTCAAATTGACTTTAAATTCACTCTGTTTGATAAAAAGATCCTGTTTAATAAATCCTGAAAGTTTCAAGTCGATCTCATACTCCGAAGTATTTTTCAAAAGTGATTTAACGTGAAATTTCCAACTTTTTCTGGTATTAAGTTGAAAAAAACTTCATAATTTTATTTGTGAGCCTCAAATTGACTTCAAATTCACTTTGTTTGATAAAAAGATCCTGTTTAATAAATCCTGAAAGTTTCAAGTCGATCTCATACTCCGAAGGATTTTTCAGGATTTTTCAAAGGTGATTTAACGTGAATTTTCCAACTTTTTCTGGTATTTAGTTGGAAAAAACCTCATAATTTTATTTCTGAAACTCAAATTGACTTCAAATTTACCTTGTTTGATAAAAATATCCGAGTTAATGAATACTGGAAGTTTCGAGTCGATCTGATACTCCAAAGTATTTTTCAAGATTTTTCAAAGGTGATTTAACGTGAATTTTCCAACTTTTCCTGGTAATAAGTTGGAAAAAAACCTCTTAATTTTATTTCTAAGCCTCAAATTGACTTCAAATTTACCTTGTTTGATAAAAAGATCCTGGTTAATAGATCCTGGAAGTTTGAAATCGATCTGATACTCTGAAGTATTTTTCAGGATTTTTCAAAGATGATTAAACGTGAAATTTCCAACTTTTTCTGGTATAAAGTTGAAAAAAACTTCATAATTTTATTTCTGAGCCTCAAATTGACTTTAAATTCACTCTGTTTGATAAAAAGATCCTGTTTAATAAATCCTAAAAGTTTCAAGTCGATCTCATACTCCGAAGTATTTTTCAGGATTTTTCAAAGGTGATTTAACGTAAATTTTCCAACTTTTCCCGGTATTAAGTTGAAAAAAACCTCATAATTTTATTTCTGAGCCTCAAATTGAATTTAAATTCACTCTGTTTGATAAAAAGATCCTGTTTAATAAATCCTGAAAGTTTCAAGTCGATCTCATACTCCGAAGTATTTTTCAAAAGTGATTTAACGTGAATTTTCCAACTTTTCCTGGTATTAAGTTGAAAAAAACTTCATAATTTTATTTCTGAGCCTCAAATTGACTTTAAATTCACTCTGTTTGATAAAAAGATCCTGTTTAATAAATCCTAAAAGTTTCAAGTCGATCTCATACTCCGAAGTATTTTTCAGGATTTTTCAAAGGTGATTTAACGTAAATTTTCCAACTTTTCCTGGTATTAAGTTGAAAAAAACTCATAATTTTATTTCTGAGCCTCAAATTGACTTTAAATTCACTCTGTTTGATAAAAAGATCCTGTTTAATAAATCCTGAAAGTTTCAAGTCGATCTCATACTCCGAAGTATTTTTCAAAGGTGATTTAACGTGAATTTTCCAACTTTTCCTGGTATTAAGTTGGAAAAAACTTCATAATTTTATTTCTGAGCCTCAAATTGACTTCAAATTCACTTTGTTTGATAAAAAGATCCTGTTTAATAAGTCCTGAAAGTTTCAAGTCGATCTCATACTCCGAAGTATTTTTCAAAAGTGATTTAACGTGAAATTTCCAACTTTTTCTGGTATTAAGTTGAAAAAAAACTTCATAATTTTATTTGTGAGCCTCAAATTGACTTCAAATTCACTTTGTTTGATAAAAAGATCCTGTTTAATAAATCCTGAAAGTTTCAAGTCGATCTCATACTCCGAAGGATTTTTCAGGATTTTTCAAAGGTGATTTAACGTGAATTTTCCAACTTTTCCTGGTATTTAGTTGGAAAAAACTTCATAATTTTATTTCTGAGCCTCAAATTGACTTCAAATTTACCTTGTTTGATAAAAATATCCGGGTTAATGAATACTGGAAGTTTCAAGTCGATCTGATACTCCGAAGTATTTTTCAGGATTTTTCAAAGGTGATTTTACGTGAATTTTCCAACTTTTTCTGGTATTAAGTTAGAAAAAACCTCATAATTTTATTTCTGAGCCTCAAATTGACTTCAAATTCACTTTGTTTGATAAAAAGATCCTGTTTAATAAATCCTGAAAGTTTCAAGTCGATCTCATACTCCGAAGGATTTTTCAGGATTTTTCAAAGGTGATTTAACGTGAATTTTCCAACTTTTCCTGGTATTTAGTTGGAAAAAACTTCATAATTTTATTTGTGAGCCTCAAATTGACTTCAAATTCACTTTGTTTGATAAAAAGATCCTGTTTAATAAATCCTGAAAGTTTCAAGTCGATCTCATACTCCGAAGGATTTTTCAGGATTTTTCAAAGGTGATTTAACGTGAATTTTCCAACTTTTCCTGGTATTTAGTTGGAAAAAAACTTCATAATTTTATTTCTGAGCCTCAAATTGACTTCAAATTTACCCTGTTTGATAAAAATATCCGGGGTTAATGAATACTGGAAGTTTCAAGTCGATCTGATACTCCGAAGTATTTTTCAGGATTTTTCAAAGGTGATTTTACGTGAATTTTCCAACTTTTTCTGGTATTAAGTTAGAAAAAACCTCATAATTTTATTTCTGAGCCTCAAATTGACTTCAAATTCACTTTGTTTGATAAAAAGATCCTGTTTAATAAATCCTGAAAGTTTCAAGTCGATCTCATACTCCGAAGGATTTTTCAGGATTTTTCAAAGGTGATTTAACGTGAATTTTCCAACTTTTCCTGGTATTTAGTTGGAAAAAACTTCATAATTTTATTTGTGAGCTTCAAATTGACTTCAAATTCACTTTGTTTGATAAAAAGATCCTGTTTAATAAATCCTGAAAGTTTCAAGTCGATCTCATACTCCGAAGGATTTTTCAGGATTTTTCAAAGGTGATTTAACGTGAATTTTCCAACTTTTCCTGGTATTTAGTTGGAAAAAACTTCATAATTTTATTTGTGAGCCTCAAATTGACTTCAAATTCACTTTGTTTGATAAAAAGATCCTGTTTAATAAATCCTGAAAGTTTCAAGTCGATCTCATACTCCGAAGTATTTTTCAAAAGTGATTTAACGTGAATTTTCCAACTTTTCCTGGTAATAAGTTGGAAAAAAACCTCATAATTTTATTTCTGAGCCTCAAATTGACTTCAAATTTACCTTGTATGATAAAAAGATCCTGGTTAATAGATCCTGGAAGTTTGAAATCGATCTGATACTCCGAAGTATTTTTCAGGATTTTTCAAAGATGATTAAACGTGAAATTTCCAACTTTTTCTGGTATTAAGTTGAAAAAAACTTCATAATTTTATTTCTGAGCCTCAAATTGACTTCAAATTTACCTTGTTTGATAAAAATATCCGGGTTAATGAATACTGGAAGTTTCAAGTCGATCTGATACTCCGAAGTATTTTTCAGGATTTTTCAAAGGTGATTTTTACGTGAATTTTCCAACTTTTTCTGGTATTAAGTTAGAAAAAACCTCATAATTTTATTTCTGAGCCTCAAATTGACTTCAAATTCACTTTGTTTGATAAAAAGATCCTGTTTAATAAATCCTGAAAGTTTCAAGTCGATCTCATACTCCGAAGGATTTTTCAGGATTTTTCAAAGGTGATTTAACGTGAATTTTCCAACTTTTCCTGGTATTTAGTTGGAAAAAACTTCATAATTTTATTTGTGAGCCTCAAATTGACTTCAAATTCACTTTGTTTGATAAAAAGATCCTGTTTAATAAATCCTGAAAGTTTCAAGTCGATCTCATACTCCGAAGTATTTTTCAAAAGTGATTTAACGTGAAATTTCCAACTTTTTCTGGTATTAAGTTGAAAAAAAACTTCATAATTTTATTTGTGAGCCTCAAATTGACTTCAAATTCACTTTGTTTGATAAAAAGATCCTGTTTAATAAATCCTGAAAGTTTCAAGTCGATCTCATACTCCGAAGGATTTTTCAGGATTTTTCAAAGGTGATTTAACGTGAATTTTCCAACTTTTCCTGGTATTTAGTTGGAAAAAACTTCATAATTTTATTTCTGAGCCTCAAATTGACTTCAAATTTACCTTGTTTGATAAAAATATCCGGGTTAATGAATACTGGAAGTTTCAAGTCGATCTGATACTCCGAAGTATTTTTCAGGATTTTTCAAAGGTGATTTTACGTGAATTTTCCAACTTTTTCTGGTATTAAGTTAGAAAAAAACCTCATAATTTTATTTCTGAGCCTCAAATTGACTTCAAATTCACTTTGTTTGATAAAAAGATCCTGTTTAATAAATCCTGAAAGTTTCAAGTCGATCTCATACTCCGAAGTATTTTTCAAAAGTGATTTAACGTGAATTTTCCAACTTTTCCTGGTAATAAGTTGGAAAAAAACCTCATAATTTTATTTCTGAGCCTCAAATTGACTTCAAATTTACCTTGTATGATAAAAAGATCCTGGTTAATAGATCCTGGAAGTTTGAAATCGATCTGATACTCCGAAGTATTTTTCAGGATTTTTCAAAGATGATTAAACGTGAAATTTCCAACTTTTTCTGGTATTAAGTTGAAAAAAACTTCATAATTTTATTTCTGAGCCTCAAATTGACTTCAAATTTACCTTGTTTGATAAAAATATCCGGGTTAATGAATACTGGAAGTTTCAAGTCGATCTGATACTCCGAAGTATTTTTCAGGATTTTTCAAAGGTGATTTTACGTGAATTTTCCAACTTTTTCTGGTATTAAGTTAGAAAAAACCTCATAATTTTATTTCTGAGCCTCAAATTGACTTCAAATTCACTTTGTTTGATAAAAAGATCCTGTTTAATAAATCCTGAAAGTTTCAAGTCGATCTCATACTCCGAAGGATTTTTCAGGATTTTTCAAAGGTGATTTAACGTGAATTTTCCAACTTTTCCTGGTATTTAGTTGGAAAAAAACTTCATAATTTTATTTGTGAGCCTCAAATTGACTTCAAATTCACTTTGTTTGATAAAAAGATCCTGTTTAATAAATCCTGAAAGTTTCAAGTCGATCTCATACTCCGAAGGATTTTTCAGGATTTTTCAAAGGTGATTTAACGTGAATTTTCCAACTTTTCCTGGTATTTAGTTGGAAAAAACTTCATAATTTTATTTGTGAGCCTCAAATTGACTTCAAATTCACTTTGTTTGATAAAAAGATCCTGTTTAATAAATCCTGAAAGTTTCAAGTCGATCTCATACTCCGAAGTATTTTTCAAAAGTGATTTAACGTGAATTTTCCAACTTTTCCTGGTAATAAGTTGGAAAAAACCTCATAATTTTATTTCTGAGCCTCAAATTGACTTCAAATTTACCTTGTATGATAAAAAGATCCTGGTTAATAGATCCTGGAAGTTTGAAATCGATCTGATACTCCGAAGTATTTTTCAGGATTTTTCAAAGATGATTAAACGTGAAATTTCCAACTTTTTCTGGTATTAAGTTGAAAAAAACTTCATAATTTTATTTCTGAGCCTCAAATTGACTTCAAATTTACCTTGTTTGATAAAAATATCCGGGTTAATGAATACTGGAAGTTTCAAGTCGATCTGATACTCCGAAGTATTTTTCAGGATTTTTCAAAGGTGATTTTACGTGAATTTTCCAACTTTTTCTGGTATTAAGTTAGAAAAAACCTCATAATTTTATTTCTGAGCCTCAAATTGACTTCAAATTCACTTTGTTTGATAAAAAGATCCTGTTTAATAAATCCTGAAAGTTTCAAGTCGATCTCATACTCCGAAGGATTTTTCAGGATTTTTCAAAGGTGATTTAACGTGAATTTTCCAACTTTTCCTGGTATTTAGTTGGAAAAAACTTCATAATTTTATTTGTGAGCCTCAAATTGACTTCAAATTCACTTTGTTTGATAAAAAGATCCTGTTTAATAAATCCTGAAAGTTTCAAGTCGATCTCATACTCCGAAGTATTTTTCAAAAGTGATTTAACGTGAAATTTCCAACTTTTTCTGGTATTAAGTTGAAAAAAACTTCATAATTTTATTTGTGAGCCTCAAATTGACTTCAAATTCACTTTGTTTGATAAAAAGATCCTGTTTAATAAATCCTGAAAGTTTCAAGTCGATCTCATACTCCGAAGGATTTTTCAGGATTTTTCAAAGGTGATTTAACGTGAATTTTCCAACTTTTCCTGGTATTTAGTTGGAAAAAACTTCATAATTTTATTTCTGAGCCTCAAATTGACTTCAAATTTACCTTGTTTGATAAAAATATCCGGGTTAATGAATACTGGAAGTTTCAAGTCGATCTGATACTCCGAAGTATTTTTCAGGATTTTTCAAAGGTGATTTTACGTGAATTTTCCAACTTTTTCTGGTATTAAGTTAGAAAAAAACCTCATAATTTTATTTCTGAGCCTCAAATTGACTTCAAATTCACTTTGTTTGATAAAAAGATCCTGTTTAATAAATCCTGAAAGTTTCAAGTCGATCTCATACTCCGAAGTATTTTTCAAAAGTGATTTAACGTGAATTTTCCAACTTTTCCTGGTAATAAGTTGGAAAAAACCTCATAATTTTATTTCTGAGCCTCAAATTGACTTCAAATTTACCTTGTATGATAAAAAGATCCTGGTTAATAGATCCTGGAAGTTTGAAATCGATCTGATACTCCGAAGTATTTTTCAGGATTTTTCAAAGATGATTAAACGTGAAATTTCCAACTTTTTCTGGTATTAAGTTGAAAAAAACTTCATAATTTTATTTCTGAGCCTCAAATTGACTTCAAATTTACCTTGTTTGATAAAAATATCCGGGTTAATGAATACTGGAAGTTTCAAGTCGATCTGATACTCCGAAGTATTTTTCAGGATTTTTCAAAGGTGATTTTACGTGAATTTTCCAACTTTTTCTGGTATTAAGTTAGAAAAAACCTCATAATTTTATTTCTGAGCCTCAAATTGACTTCAAATTCACTTTGTTTGATAAAAATATCCTGTTTAATAAATCCTGAAAGTTTCAAGTCGATCTGATACTCCGAAGGATTTTTCAGGATTTTTCAAAGGTGATTTAACGTGAATTTTCCAACTTTTCCTGGTATTAAGTTGGAAAAAACTTCATAATTTTATTTCTGAGCCTCAAATTGACTTCAAATTTACCTTGTTTGATAAAAATATCCGGGTTAATGAATACTGGAAGTTTCAAGTCGATCTGATACTCCGAAGTATTTTTCAGGATTTTTCAAAGGTGATTTAACGTGAATTTTCCAACTTTTTCTGGTATTAAGTTAGAAAAAACCTCATAATTTTATTTCTGAGCCTCAAATTGACTTCAAATTCACTTTGTTTGATAAAAAGATCCTGTTTAATAAATCCTGAAAGTTTCAAGTCGATCTGATACTCCGAAGTATTTTTCAGGATTTTTCAAATGTGATTTAACGTGAATTTTCCAATTTTTTCTGGTATTAAGTTGGAGAAAACTTCATAATTTTATTTCTGAACTTCAGATTGACTTCAAATTTGCCCTGTTTGATGAAAACCTCCTGGTTAATAAATCCTAAAAGTTTGAAATTGATCTGATACTCCGAAGTATTTTTCAGGATTTTTCAAAGGTGATTTAACGAGAATTATCCAACTTTTTCTGGTATTGAGTTGGAAAAAACCTTATAATTTTATTTCTGAACTTCAAATTGACTTCAAATTCACCTTATTTGATAAAAATATCCTGGTGAATGAATCCTGAAAGTTTCAAGTCGATCTGATACTCCGAAGTATTTATCTGGATTTTTCAAAGGTGATTTAACGCGAATTTTCCAACTTTTTCTGATATTAAATTGGAAAAAACTCATAATATCATTTCTGAGCATGAGATTGACTTCAAATTTACTTTTTGCGATAAAAATATCCTGGTTAATAAATCCTGAAAGTTTGAAATCGATCTGGTACTCCGAAGTATTTTTTAGGATTTTTCAAACGTGATTTAACTTTAACTTTAATTTTAATTTTCCAAATCAAATTTTAACAAAAAAATCAGCAAAATTCCATCAAAAGGCCCACATTACGTTAACTTAACGAAATTATGATTAATTTATCAGAGTCTATTAGGCTCAAAGGGAGAGGTATAATACGATTTGTAAAACAAATGAGGGGAAGCATATTGCTTTACTATTCAAGGGTTTCCAGAGCTCGAATACCCCATTAATCCCAAAAATAATCCTAAGTAATTGCTAATTTTTGTGAAGTTTTAAAAATTTTCATTCTCCCCTTTTAGTCATTAGTTAGAGTTTTTAAAGGGGGAAAGTTGTTTCAAATGTAATCCCTGGTGGGGTAGTTTATGGTACATAATTTCGTTCACCCCGCCACCACTGATTTCGCTAAAATATTGATTAAACCGACCCACATTCTTCGCCCGTTTGTGTCAGTGGGCCAAATCGTTTTTTTCTTCTTCTTCTCACCCTGGCTGCTAATTTATTAAATTGTGACCCCGCGATTTAGAGATTCACTTTGGTTGATGAAAAAAATGAGCTCCAAAACTCTTGTCTTTCCCATTCAATTTTGGATGAAAATTATTACTGGAAAATCGATATAACAATTTATATTTTGTAGTTGATGACAGCCAAATTAAACATTTTCCGAGCGTTAACGTGTCGGTTGCGTTTTATTATATCAACTTAATAGCCTTGTCATGTTTTATTTGAAAATACCTCAACATTTTAATCTATATGAAATAGTGACAATGGAATATTTAAATAAGGGCTTTTAGCAAAATTGGATTTTTAATTGAAAACCTCGCATTTGGTTGTTTAATGACTGAATTTTCCCCTGTCCACTATTATAGCTACATTAGACAAACTTGATTCATGTGCCAGGCAGATTTAACTAAAATTTGAATAAGTATCGTTTTAATAGGGTTAATGGCTAATAAACTAGGATCTAACTAAATTTGAGATTCTCTAGAACTTGAAAATTATATATTTGTATTTACGTATATCAACCACAATCAATTGCCTGTCATATTAAAATAAATTATTCCAATTCTTACCACCATTCACATATATTAAACACACAACACTGTAAATAAAATTCCCATAACAAATCGTAAAAAGTTTCGAAAGCGCAGCTGAAACTGTCGACGCACGAGGGGTTCGCTGCTGAAAATAACGAAAGCTCGAAGCTTAATGCTGAAACGTTCCCTGAAAGCAGCTGAAAGCTGACGGACCGTCTCGTATATAAAATGGCATGCGCGCTTTACAAAATCTAATCTATAACATCATATCATCCTGTAAACAGGTAAACGGTTATTGCAAAAATTTATCGAATCTCTCTTCTTTTTTTCGGCAAAGAGGGTGGATTTGGTATAATTGATAACATCTTGTGTTTTTGACAGCTGGGAGTGGCTTTTTTTTGCAGGACTTTTTCTTGAAGTTATACACAACAATTTTGAAGCCTAATTTCCGGAAGTCTATAGAATCAATTAACTTCGTTTTCAGAGGTATTATAGAGAGTTTAATTATCTTTCAGAAAATCTATAATACAAGTTGATTTGTTGAGAATTACCAAAGCTGTGAGCATATTTTGGAGACCCTGTCAAACTATAGAAACATTTCTGAGGTCAAAATTACGATTTAGAGATACAACTATCTTTTTTGAAATAATTAAGGACTTCCTACCCCTTTGGATTTTTTATTCAAAACATTTAATTGACAATATTTGGATAACCATGATAGAGTATAGGGTATTATTATCAAACAGAACAAATCGTGAATGGATTTCAAGCTCAGAAATGGAATTATGAATTCTTTCTCACTTAGATGCAATTAAAACATATAAAATTTTGATTAAATCACCTTTGGAAGCATCTGAAAAATACTTCAAGTGATCAGAGGGATGTTCAAACTTTCAGGATTCACTGAGTTGGATCTTTTTATCAAACAGAATAAATTGCCAATGGATCTCAAGCTCAGAAATGGAATTATGAATTTTCTCTCACTTGGATGAAAAAAACTAATTCACCCAAAAGCCGGAGATAGTCAAAAGTTTGTATAATATTTGTAACAATGTAATTCAGTAAATTCATAAACTATCAAAAGGTCTACATAAATTATAAAAAACTGTAATAGAAGCATTGTTTATATACTCACTTAAATTTTTACATGTTCTTTGACACAATTTAAAATATAAATTCGATAACCCATGATAAAACAGTAGACGGTTGTTTGACCTTTTGCATCATTTTGCGACTAAATCTATCTATACATTTTTCATATTAAATATGATACGAGAATCCCATATGCATTTAAATATTTCCTCTCCACATAAAAGAGTTATTGGGGCACGTAAACAGGAACAGGGGAAGCTTTTTCAATTAAATCCTAATAGGAGGAAATTTTCCATCCCAACAAGAAGTTTTACTTACTCAAACTAAACAAGAAACTCATCGAGTTTATTATTTTCGATATAAGCCGCTTTACTTTTTGGAAAACTTTCCTCCGCAAACTGTTTTAGCGTGCGTAAAGGTTATTCGGAAATAAATCCCTTAATCTCTTTATGATTTCTTCAAGCACACTTGAACGTTATCCCCAAGGGGCAACTTTAAATGTGCGGTCGTTAGTTTTGCATATCGGGAGATAGTAAATAATCGGAAAAATTGACTGATATTGTATGTGTCAGGTTTGCCAAAAACAACCGAGATTCTATTGAGGTAAAAATTGGATTTCGTCTATTGTATTGGGAAAGTTTAATTTCCAGAACACGCTCACCCTTGAGTTGGAGGGCGAAATTAATTGTGTTTACTTTGTGTATTTAAAGGCACCCCCCGATTGAATTCTAGCAACAAGTTTCTATTGACAAAGTTGTGTGTTTTGATATAATTTTATAAAACAAAAAGAAATCGGGGGATTATATAATAATTAAATGTTAGTTAGGGCCTCTTTACAAACTAGGTGTAGTTTTTTTCAAATCAAAATTACATGATTTTTAGATGGATATTTCAACCAAAAGGCATAGTATGCACGATTTCAATTTTGACTCAGAAATGTTTATATAGTTTGACATGGTCTCAAAAATATTCTCATAGCTTTGGTAATTCTCAACTTGTATTATAGATTTTCTCAAAAGGGAATTGAATTCTCTATAAAATCTCCAAAAACGAAGTTAATTGATTTTTTAGAGTTCAAGAAATTAGGCTCTAAACTTTAAATTTTACTGAGATTTTATTCAAAAACTTCACGTTCAAAAACCATTAGTGATACCTATAAATATTTACTAAAGTAATGAAGTACTCATTAGGCCGGCATACACACACGTTATTTTACGCGGTTTATCGTGGCATATTGGGATGTGGCAGTTAGCATGCGTGAGAAAACGACGTGTTAAAAAAAAATGTCATGTTCCATACCATTTGACAAAGTATTCAGATAATTTAGCACGTGATTACGCTTGGCATATCAGTTTCAAAGGAAAAATCGTATGTGTGTGAGTAAAAAGTATCATTTATCGTGTCATTTGAAAGTGACGTGATAGTTCGCTACGCGGCGTTTATGTCTCTGAATTAGCCTCAGGGCGAATTCTTATGAGCGTAAGTTGACATTTCTGACGTAATCACGTGATAATGTGGTGTAATTTGATTGGTAAAATATCCAACATGGCGAATATTTTACCAACAAAATCCAACCATTCTATCACGTGATTACGCCAGAAATGTCAACTTACGCTCATGAGAATTCACTCTCAAACCGTGACGTGGAATGGCGTGTGGACACGGGTGTTAACTGCACTATATCACGTACTAGAGTACTGACGCCACGCCACAGTCCAGATGAAAGCACGTCTGATATCCCTTCCCTTTCTATCATTGCGTGCGGCGCTCCTCACTCAGACACATGATTTTTCACAGGGTTTTACACTTAGAGCAGGTAAAGGTAAAGAGGAGTAGTAACATGGAGTTGGAAAATGAAGCTGTTTTTTTCCAGGTATTTTGGCACCAAAAAAGTGACGGTATAGGCAATTCAATGCTTTACCTGTATTTTGGTGCCAAACACCTGCCAAAAACTTGGCTTCACTTTAGGACGGCTTCTCATGAGCGTAATCTGACATTTATGGCGTGACAGCTGACAGCGTACCTGAATTTAGAATTCTGATTGGCCAAAATCCCGCCATATTGGATACGCTGACACTCTGCCGCAGATACGCCAAAAGTTGAGCACACTTCAACTTTTCGCGTAGAAATTCAGCGTTTTTAGAGGTTAAGGTTGCAACTGTTTCGTATATTAATTGATTTTTGAAATTTACTTTCCATATTTGTAAGTATTTGGAAATCAAGCAAAAACAAATACAAACTTGTACAATCAAAATTCAAAAAAATATTTCAAAATTTAGAAAAAGAAGAGAGAGACAGAATATAATTTTGACATACGCGGGCGGCGTAAATTCTCCACTCCATGTGAATGTTGCGCCAAAATTGCGCGAAATAACGTGTGTGTATGTCAGCCTAAGAGAGCTACAATGTCTGAAAAATTTGATTCGATACCTTTCACGGTTATCCAAATATTGTCAATTGAATGTTTTGAATAAAAAATGCGAAGGGTTAGGAAGTTGAGAAATTAAAAATTTCGAAATTAATTTTTTTCAAAGGACTCACTTCTTATGGGATTTCTGACCGCGGTCAAATTTAACCAAATTTTAATATGTTATAGATCTGACTTTTCTGATCAATAACTACCATGTGGGCACAACTTAATCTCATGACTAGTTTTTAGAATACAGGGTGTTCAACGTGTGAATGTCCAATATGCATTATGACATCCTATTCAATCAGCCGAATCATATGCGTGTGAGAATTCGGTCAAGGCACAGAAGTCAAGTAAAATACCATTTATTGTGTAATTTGTGCTTGAACCATAGGTTCATGTACAGGGCGTCCCATTTTGGTTAAACATCTGTTATTATTGGAGTTGGAAGGATGCGAACCAGTTGAACGGGGACACCCTGTATAATACAGTATCACCTATTTTGAATGCGCGCTTCCACTTTATCACTCTGTATTTCGAAAACGGTTGGTCGTGCAAAAAAATGTATAGGAATAATTTTGTAGAAAATACTATTTTACGTATAATTTGTTCTGGGTTCTTCGACGTCAAATGCACTGGAAATGAAATTTTCGCAGAAAACCGATTTTCGTGACCTTTTGACCTTCGATATCTCAAGAAGCATAAGGGTAGGCATATTCGATTTTTTTGTGCTTCATTAGAACAGCAAAACGAAGGTCTCTGCAAAAATTCAGCTTGTTCGGCCTCATTCCGCAGAGGAAGTCTAATTTCCCTGGGGTATATCCAACTACTGTTACGCACCTACAAGCACAGCGAACAATGAACTAATAGAAGAGCTATACGAAGACATTACACGGGCCAGAAACTTCGAAAACACTCAATATGTAATCAATACAGGGGACTTTAACGCCAAGGTAGGAAAGAAACAACCAGGTGATACATGCTATATAGGGAACTTTGGACGGAACGGAACGAACGAGGAGTTACGCTCGTAAACTTATTAAACAACGAAAAACTCCACTGTATGAACACCTTCCAAAAACAAACTCAAACAAAGTGGACGTGGCGAAGTTCAGGCGAACTGGTGAAAAATGAAATATGAAATTGACTTCATCCTCGCTAACAGAAACCCTATCTGCAAAGCAGTGCTAAATAGGTTGGACACAAAAGGCGACCATAGACTAGTGAGTGCCAAGATGCAAATAAACACCAACATAGAAAGGACAAGACTTATCACCAGACATACATGCCAAGCCCAAATGGACCACCTAAAGATATTACAAACGTAGAATCAGAAGATATGCCGGAAATATCACCATCAGAAATTAAATATGCCCTCCAATAGATGAAAAGCGGCCTTTAGAGCAGCTTGTTGAAAATTATTTTTATTAAAGTATATTCAAAAATCAGCTGTTAGATTTCACAGTCTATTTATTGGCGGCTCATGGTCTATACTGGAAGGAGTTCACATATAAAGTAGGTTCCAGGTTCCAGTAGGTGAAGCCCACAGGCAGGTGTCGCCGGAGTAAGAATTTTGACTTGAATATGAATCAGTTATCTGGGCCCCTCAGGCTCTGTCTAAATGTCGACAAGATTGAGAAAGTACAAAAAAGATTCCTATACGGACCTGCATGTCAAGGAGCACAATACTTATCAGTTTAAAATATTTTATAATTTCATGTTAAAAGGCTTCAGTGTCGTTACCTTAGAGAAGAAGAGACAGCTTCAATCTGTGACATGTATTCATAAGATTGTTAATAACATAAAGTATAGTGATTGCTATTTGATAACTTATAATATAATTTCTTGTTTTTAAAATTTAACTATCTATCTATCTATCTATTCAGCATTCCTCAGTCTAGTTTTGGGCGTAGGCCTACCCCAGTTTTCTCCATTCCTCTCTGTCTGTTGCCATGTTCATCCCACCTGGTTCCAGCGTGCTTCTTCAGGTCATCAGCATACCTTATCTGGGGTCTTCCTCAACTTCTTTTATTCTCCCAAGGTCTCCAGCTTAAGATACATTTATTCCGTCGGTCGTGTTTTTGTCTAATATTGTGACTTGCGAATTTCCATCTTAATTTTGCTACCTTCTTTCTAACGTCTCGTTTTATTTCTTATCCACTCATTCCTCTTTTTATCTATTAGTTTCACATGTAACATTTGTCTTTCCATTGATTTTTGTGCTTTTGTTATTTTAATCATGTTTGACTTTGTAAGTGTCCATGTTCGGGATTTATAGGTGAGATCAGAAAGTATACATTGATTATAAACTTTGGTTTTGAGGTACCTCGCACCAGTTACTATGCAATTATCCGATAATTTGCATTAGTGCAAATTATCGCGTAATTCGGATCTGATTGGTTCAAATCAACAATCAAAACATGTCAGTTTATTGTTGGAATGTCAGTTTTGACAGATGTATGAAACTCTCAAGTAAAATCCTTCATTCGATCTACCGTTACAACTTAGGTTACAAGTCGAAGTATTTTCTAGAAGATCCTTTTTACCTTCCTTTCATCTGTCATTACGTCACTCACTTGGTAGCGACATCTATCTCAATGATTTTAAACTAATATAATAAAGGCAAGTTTACACTATTCTAAAAACCTGAAGTAGAGTTCACAATAAACTCAAACATATACTACAAATAGAAAATAAAGTCATCCTGGACAAGGCTCTAAACTGGAACGCTCATTTGGAAAAAGTAAGCCAAAAGGCAAAATTGTCATTTTGGAACTGTCACAGGATCTACGGAAAGACCTGGGAAAAAATTCCAAGACACATTCACTGGATCTACACCATGGTTATCAAAGCAATGATAACATATGACTCTGTAGTATGGTGGGGCAAGGTGAATCAGAAACGGGCCCAAACCACACTTAACAGACGGCAGAGAATAGCTTGCCTTGCCTGGCGATACCGGGAGCGTTGCGCACCACGCCTGAGCATGCCTTCTGACATAATGCCAAAAAAAGCAACTGTGGTTTGCCCTTCAAAACAATGATTGGGATTCCCGACAGAGAGCTATGGGCCAACGACAGGACCGAGCTACTGAGAGCAGATCTCTGCCTGTACACAGATGGCTCCAAAACTAAACATGGTGTCGGAGCAGGGGTATATGGTGAAAAACCAAGACTGGGAATTTCGGTCAGCTTTGACAAAGACGCACACAAGTCGATAAAAATATTTTGTGATAGCCAAGCTGCACTGAAAGCACTGGCATTTACGTCGAAAACGGAACTGCAAACAAGCCCTAAGCAAGCTAGGGGAAAAGAACGTTTTACTAGTCTGGACCAATTTGCAAAAGCTGGATAGGAACTTAACTTCATTTGACCGGAGCCAGTACTAGCCTTAAATACGGCTAACCTGACAATATCGACCTGGGCCAATACAGAAGCCAAACAATATTGGTCGAGACCACCAGGCATGAATCATGCAAAATCCTTTGTACCCTGTCCAAAAGGGGAGAAAGTGGCAGACATACTTCTGGGAATGGGGAGGAAGAGCCTCAAAGTACTGGTGGGTCTGTACATTGCACACTGCAGACTCCGTTATCACATGCACAGGATCGGAATAGTACAAAGTGCTGAGTGTCGCCTATGCATGGAAGTGGACGAAACTGCAGAACACGTCCTATGCACGTGCTCAGCGATAGGCAGAATCGAGCATGCTGTTTTCGGGAAGTCACCTGTACGAACCGAATACATAAAGCATACTTCCTCCACACTTATCTCCACTTTCATAAAAAGGGCTGGACTGATGGGGGAAATATAAACTCGGAGTGAGTCAGAATAGACCGCAGTTGAAGGGCCGACATCGAACCAGTCACAAGAAACCTTAACCTAGTATTTGATTATTATTCAATATGTGATTTTGTGCCTCTATCCATCATTCAAAAAATTAAATGTTTGCCTTCGAAATTGAAAATAATATAAACACAGGTAGGTATATATCGGGCTGTTGACACAATTTTGCGGTTATTCCCGATATGAGTTTTTCGTCTCCTAAATTATTCAACGAGTCCCTAAAATAACCAGCCGGAATTGTAAACTTTGGAAGAGGGAAAATTAAATTTTAATGTCCCTTTCTCTCGACACCCCCGGGGGCTCGAAACATAAGAGAAATAAATGGCAGATTATAAAGTTCTGTTTAACCAAACTTTCGAATTTTCAAAGGGACAAAAGTAACGACGACAATGGACAGGAGGCAATTGACTTTCGGGTGTAAATTGATACAATGCAGATTCTAATTTATCAAGAGATTTTATTTAAACTTCCCTCTTCTTTTCAAGCTTGAAAGATAAATAAAAAAGACAAATTAAAAACTTTTTCTTTTGAAAACAGAGGCATTCAGTTTAATTAAGATTAAAAGAAAGAAGAAAAAAATCTTCGAAATTGAAGAAAATATTTTCCATTATCCTCCTGCTTCTTGGTTAAAATTGCGACACTTCAAGTTAATAAAGAAAAGCCATTCGTATGCTAACCATAGAGCAAACGAGTAGTCAGAGATGAGACGGAAAATATATCCGACTTATTTACCCAAGGAGCTTTAATCTGCTCCAAAACCCGAAACCGCCATTTTAATAGTTCTGTTTAGGATGAAAGTTTAATTAAAGCCCGAATTTCTCTAAAGATTTGAGTCGTTATTTTGTGTACGAGTTTAACCAAACATGCTTAATTTGGTTAGCGATGAAGTTATATACAGAATTTACTATATAAATACGTTTTCTAAGTAGATAACCTACCAGCAAATTTTTGATCTTTAGGTATTGGGCTCTTGAATGTCTCATCAAAACCACAGGTGAACTGACGTGAAGAATGGCGTTGAATGACATCTTTTGAAAAAACGTTTTTGAAAGTAGGCATAATACTTCAATTTATCCTGCTTCAATCAGTTAGAATATGATTCAGCCCCCAGCTCAGTAGTCAGGCAATTGTGAAAGGTTGATTATACCATTTTTCAATTAATTCATGCGTTGTCTTTATGCAGTCCACCACGTTTTTTTTCAAAACTATCATATCTTTGTCCAGAACGAGGTTCATTGCAAGTTTTAATAGAGACCTCTGAACCAACCAGTCTTTACATAAAATTTGGTCCTTCCAGCTGGATATTCCAGACAAGTTACAGCTCGTTTTCCAGTTAATATTGAGACATTGAAGTTCCAGGCTTCGAAAGAGGGTTGCGAACTGTCGAATGTGATTGTCAAATAGTGTGGATAAACGTCACCAAGGTATTTGTATATTAGCCTTTGTTGCAAAAAGTTTCTCGGACCAGTAATTATAGTAGCAAAACTTATGTTACAATCACTAATGAGTAGATTGTTGCGGAACTTATGGGTAGACCATCTTTTCACCAATATATTATTCAAGTACGATATTAACCTGACTCCCTCAAATATCTGTTATTCTCATTAGTTCAAAAACTAGACGATTCAGGTGAGTGTCTTATTTGAACAGTTCAACAGTCAACAGTATATTGGTAAGTAGATGGCTGCGGAACTAAATTCCGCAACAATCCACTTATTTGTATTTGAACAATAAATTATTATATAAAGTCAGAATATGTGAAATTATCGACTTTTTGTCAATTTGCCTCTTAACAGGAATTAGTAGTGTTACTTCACTAAACTAGTAATATATTATGACAAGTTATTCAAGTACAAACGAATGGATTTTTGCGGAATTTATGGGTGGACCCAGCCATCTATTCACCAATATGTTGTTCAAGTACAATACTAACCGGATTCACTCGGTTGTGAATTTTTTTCATTAGTTCAAGAACTGCACGTTTCAGGTGAGTGTCTTATTTGAACAGTTCAACAGTATATTGGTGAGTAGATGGCTGCGGAACTCGCTGCGCTCGTCCCGCAGAGGTCCACCTATAAGTTCCGCAATAGTCCACTCATTGGTATGTACTCATTCCTACTCTTGAAGGTATAGTTGAAAATATCAAAGGAATTTTTTTTCTACAGTTCTTTGACTTAAAAAATGGTTTTTGGCATGTTGAGCTGAAAAATCTAGTAATCTTTGTACTTTTGCCACACACTTTGGTTGTTATAAATTTAATCGATTGCCTTTCGGGCTCAATATGGCGCCAGAGTATTTTCAAGCCATTTCAGCTGATTTCACTGCCCCGTTACGCGAATTATTGAAATATAAAGTTGAATTTTAATGGCTAAATGCACATTCTGCTGTGTGGCTTTTCAAGTTATCATGGGACCAAGACTTACCTGACGATCTTTTTCAGAAATGGCGTAATTTCAGTTCAGAGCTTTTGGAACTCAACGACCTACAAATTCCACATTTTATATCCTGTCAAGGTTCTCTTCCGATGGAACTTCACGGCTTTTCAGACGCCCCACGAAACTTGTATCTATCTCCGAGTAACTAATTCTGATCAGATTGTCCATGTTAAATTACTGATTTCAAAAACTTGTGTAGCGCCATTTAAATCCCTTACAATACACAAATTGGAGCACATCTTCTGGCAAAAACACTTTCAAAGGTGTTAAGTTACTTAGCCATGAAAATTGACAATTGCTTTATGTGGAGCGATTCCATTGTGACAAGTTATTCAAGTATAAACGAGTGGATTGTTGCGGTACTTATGGGTGAACCTCTTTCATCAATATGTTGTTTAATTACGATACTCACCTGACTCACTCAAATGTCAGTTATTCTCATTAGTTCAAAAACTACATGTTTCAGGTGAGTGTCTCATTTGAATAGTTCAACAGTATATTGATGCGGAACTCGCTGCGCTCGTGCCCACAAAGATCCACCCATAAGTTCCGCAATAATCCACTTATTTGTACTGTTTTTTTATATATTGACACCCCACCTACAGCCTTTACCTTTGCAGGTAGAAAAAAGGTGTAAATACAAAAATTGTACAATTTGGGCTAAATTTTTAGAATTCATGGTCAAAAACAAAAATTGAATGTCAGAAATGCGAAATTTTGCATGCTTTCAGCTTTTTTCAAATAGGATGCCCTATATTTGGTTCTAAATTCTTGAAGACCATAAGAGCCCCGATTCCAAAAATATGTAGTTTGTCTATATTTGGTTGAACAGTCTCTTATATTATATTCGGCTCCAAAAATTGTAAAAATACTATCCCACTAACTGATTTTGTGAACCATATACAGTTGCGATCAAAAAAAAGTAGTACAAAACTTATCAACCCCAATTTGAGCTCCCGGTGTAACATACAAAATTTTGACAGTAAATAAACAGGCAATGACATATTCTAGGTTGAAAACGGGTGGAAAAATGACAAAGTAATGTCATCTGAAGCTTTCTAGGTTAGAAACTTGTCGAAAAATGCCAAAAATATGTCATTTTTGGTTATGAATTAAATTAATGTATAATAGACCAGGAGATTTTGGAGATTTTTCTTGTACTAGGTACTTTTTTTTGATCGCAACTGTACAGGTGAATAGTTGCAGGTAAAATTTGAGGAACTTAGTTTTTCAGATGGTATTTTTAAAATTTTGTGAACCAAATATGTTGGAGACAGTAGCGTAACTTGACATCAGGGGGCCTCGGTGCAAGATTAGATTACGGTGACTGATTAGATTAACACCCCCCCCCCCCCCCCCCCGCCATTATTGGGTGCCACGCCCAAAAACGTTAATTTTAAGCCTTAAAAATAGCTATTTAGGCAACAAATGTGTAAAGTGGACCTTTACACGAATGTGAATTTTGACAATCGCATGACTGAAAAAAGGTGCTTTACACACATATGCCCACCACTTTACGTACTAGTGCTTAAAAAATTTACTAGAAAAACACTAAATTGACAATGTCAACATCTATCATTGACATCACTTCACGCACTAGTATGTATAAAGTGAATTGTACTTTACGCACTTGCGTATGGAGTGAAATTTTACGTCTTTTGAATAGTGCGTAAACCGTTAAGTGAATCCTTTATAGGTACGCATGGTATCTAATATATAAAAATCGATGTTTGTTTGTTCGTTGTTTATGGACCCAGAAACTGCTGAACTGATCTCCTTGAAATTTTTACCATGTAGTCTCTCCGTAAAGGGCTACTTTTTATCCCGAAAAAATGCACAACCCTTGTGGAATAGATCTGAAGCGTAAATCTTGGGTTAGTTTTAAACAATTGTTTTCGGGGAGGCGTAGCAACGTACGTAAGGTACAGCTAGTTAGATGATATTTTTCATCACAAATGTATATTCTAAACTATGACCGCTGGGCAACCAGCAAACGACACCGTTAATGACGTCGGCAACGGTGCATCCCCATATGACCTTGATTCCAAAAATCGATTCTGATGAGTAAGCCAGTAATAGTGTGTAATATCCTTGGTTTAAAAGAACGAGGTTGCCTGATAGATTGTATGATGTCATCTGTATGCCTATATATATTGCAAATCTCCATAGGATATGACATCATCTGTTTGCTATTACCAGAGAAACTTTTACAAGTAATTAAAATTTGAGCGATTTCAGTATCTAGGAACTACCAAATCGATCGTATATGAGACTGTATACAGAAAAAAAAATTGACAGTATACTTTTTGTTCAAGATGGTGGCACGTCAGGTTATACCGGAAGTAGACGTCAACTTGCTCATTTTAATTGAGACACTCTTTATACTATTCCATTTTTGGTTTTTACTCCAAGGTTCCTAAATGTTATTAGGTTGTCTGGTAATGACCCCTCAAGTCTCTGGGGCCTCGGTGATTTGCACCGAACTGTCCTATGATAGTTACGCCAGTGGTTGGAGACGGCTCAACCAAATATATACAAACTATATATCTTTAGAATTGGGAAATTGTGCTCTTCAAGAACATAAAACCAAATATAGGGCATCCCATTTGTAAAAAGGTGAAAGCATGCAACATTTCACATTTCTGACATTCAATTTTTGTTTCTGACCATGGTTTCTAAAAATTCAGCCAAAGCTGTACAACTTTTGTATTTACACCTTTCTTCTACCTGTAAAGGTAAAGGCTGTATGTGGGGTGTCAATATGTAAAAAACACCTTGTACTTGAACAATAACTTATTATATAAAGTCAAAATTTGTAAAATTATTCACTTTTTGTCAATTTGCCTTTCAACAAGAATAGGTAATGTTACTTTACCAAACTAGTAACATAATGTGACAAGTTATTCAAGTACAAATTAGTGAATTGTTGCGGAACTTATGGGTGGACCTCTGCGGGACGAGCGCAGCGAGTTCCGCAGCCATCTATTTAATAATTTATTTTTTAATTACGATACTAACCTGACTCACTCAAATGTGAGTTATTCTCATTAGTTTAAAAAGTACACGTTTGAAGTGAATGTCTTACTTGAACAGTTCAACAATATATTGGTGAGTAGACGGCTGCGGAACTCGCTGCGCTCGTCCCGCAGAGGTCTACCCATAAGTTCCGCAACAATTCACTTATTTGTACTTGAACAATAACTTATCATATAAAGTCAGAATTTGTAAGATTATTGACTTTTTGTCAATTTGCCTTTTAACTGGAATTAAATAATGCTACTTTACCAAACTAGTAATATATTGTGATAAGTTATTCAAGTACAAACGAGTGGATTGTTGCGGAACTTATAGGTGGACCCAGCTATTTATTCACAAATATGTGTTTCAAGTACAATACTAACCTGATTCATTCAGTAGTGAATTTTTTTTTATTAGTTCAAAAACTACACGTTTCAGCTGAGTGTCTAATTTAAACAGTTCAACAGTATATTGGTGAAAAGGTGGCTGCGGAACTCGCTGCGCTCGTCCCGCAGAGGTCCACCTATAAGTTCTGCAATAATCCACCTATTTGTACGGGCCGTTTTTTTATATATTGACACCCCACCTACAGCTTTTACCTTACAGGCAGAAGAAAGATGTAAATACAAAAGTTGTAGAGTTTTGGCTGAATTCTTCATGGTAAGAAAAAAAAATTGAATGTCAGAAATGTGAAATTTTGCATGCTTCCAGTTTTTTTCAAATGAGATGCCCTATATTTCATTCTATATTCTTGAAGATCACAATGCCCCGATCTATATTTGATTGAGCAATGTCTCTTACATTCGGCACCAAAAATTGTAAAAATACTATCTTACTACTGATTTTGTGAATCATTCTACCTGTATAGGTGAAAGCTGAAGGTAAAATTTGAGGTACTTAGCACAAACTATATACTTTTGGAATCGGGAAATTGTGCTCTTCACGAATATAGAACCAAATATAGCGCATCCCATTTGGAAAAAGCTGAAAGCATGCAATATTTCACATTCTGACATTCAATCTTTGTTTCTGACCATGGATTCTAAAAAGTTAGCTAATACCTACTGTACAACTTTTGTATTACATTTTTCATATATTATCCGTTCACAATCCGATGTCCACAGGTACAGGTAAAATTTATTACCTTTCAATAATATTGGATAGGGAAAGGTGATAAATTTACTTGCACCTGTGGACATCGGAATGTGAACAGGATATACCTGTAAAGGTAAAGGCTGTAGATGGGGTGTCAATGTATAAAAAAACACCCTGTACCTATCCACTTAACAGTGCAGTAATTTATCATCTAGTTATAAGTTATCTTCATTTTTATTTATCTAGATTCTAATAATTCAAGAAGGTCTGAAGTTTCCTCTTTTTCTGGTTGTTCATCACAAAATCCAGCTTATAATAATGTTTTCTTAGACAAACAATTTTTTTAAGTATTTAGGTACTTAACCAGTTGCTATTTTTGAATCACATTATGTATGTATCTAGGCAAATTTGAGTATACTTTAAGACACGCATTTTAATATTAATTAATTTTATTTCGTCATCTTTTATCAATATGGAAAATAAATTAATATTACTTTAAGTGCGTAATGTTTACACTTTACTAATTTTCAAAAATTAGCTCAAGGTCATAAAAGCATTATTTGTAAAAGACCAAAACCTAAAACAGCTCATTTTAAGATTGATAATAATTAAGCAAGTGTATTAGTGATCTATATATTTTGTATTTAATATTGTAAGTTAGATAAATTAACATTTTAATAATTTTTTTGAAAAAAAATATACTTCTAGAAAAATAATGTGGTGGTGGGCCCTTCTTTTAGTGCTACTAGTCTTTATAATAACATTTTACAAAAGCTGTTTTTCCTACTTCAAAAACAGGGGCATTCCCTATTTAAAACCATCAATCCCTTTTGGCAACGCCACTGATTTTTTCTTAGACAAAGTTTCTTTTGGTGCCTTATTCCGTGATTGGTATTTGGAAATCAAGAAAAATAATTGGCCTATTGGTGGAGCCTTTTTCTGTGGAAAACCCGTTTACATACCAGTGGACAATGAGATAATCAAGAAAATCCTAGTTTCGGATTTTCTCATTTTCCCCAATCATGGATTATACATTGACGAAAAGGTCGAGCCACTTTCCGGGCACCTTTTCAACATGGAAGGTTACAAATGGAAAAATCTAAGGGCCAAATTGCCAAGTGCCTTTACGGCAGCTAAAATGCGAAGGAATGTTGTGATTATGGAAGGTTTTACACGGGAACTTGTCAAGAGATTAGACCAAAATCAATCATTGGATATCAAGGACGTACTTAGTAGGTTTTCGATTGATGTTATCAGCGCGTGTGCTTTTGGATTACAAAGTAAAACATTAGAAAATCAAAATGAGGAATTAATAGGACATTCCAGGGCATTTTTTGATGTACAATGGTCCAGAACTAAAAACACTTTAGTTGTTTTAATACCAAGATATATTTTATCCTTTTTTAGATTTAAATTATTTCCTAAAGAAACTTCAAATTTCTTTTTGAATCTATTTAGAAGTGTTAAAGAACAACGTCAAGAGGAAACTACAAAAAGAAACGATTTAGCTGAATTACTTTTAGATTTGTGCGATAAAACCAAAGATCATTCAGATTTTAGTGGAAAAGGCAAAATGGAAGCTTTAAGTTTCAACGAAATTGCAGCTCAAATGTATTTTTTTTTTGAAGCTGGATTTGAAACTTCTTCAAGCACTTTAACTTGGATTTTGTATGAGTTAGCTGCAAACCCAAATATACAAAACAGATTGCGACAAGAAATAAATGAGATTTTGCAAAAATATAATGGACAAATTGTATATGATGCTATTAATGAAATGGAATATTTGGATAGAGTTTTTGATGAAACTTTAAGAAAATATACGATATTTTCAATATTGCCTAGAGTGTGTATAAAAAATTGGGCCATTCCAGGGACTAATTTAAAAATTGATGAAGATTCATTTGTAATGATTTCTAATTACGGTATCCATCACGATCCTGAATATTATCCCGAACCTATGAAATTTGATCCTGAAAGATTTACGAGTGAAAACAAGGCAAAACGTCCTTATTGTTCTTATTTACCTTTTGGTGAAGGACCACGAATTTGTGTTGGTAAGAATCAATTATTATTATTTTGTTGAGGATAAATATAATTTTATTTTTTTAGGCAAACGATTTGGTATATGGCAAACTAAAGTGGGTTTAGTTGCAATTTTGAGAAGCTTCAATGTAACTTTGAGCCAAAAAATGAAGATGCCTCTCACTTTTGAAACTGCCGGATTTGTTTTAAAAGCTAAAGGAGATATTTGGTTGGATTTTGAAAAAGTTAATAATAATAATGATAAGTTTATTTAGTAGTTTGTTACTTTACAATTTAAACTTTACTTTATTGAACGACCAATTAGATTTAAACAATTCACCACTTTTAAATTTATTTACTGTGTAATACCTATTTAAATTAACATAAAATTAGACCAGCTTTTACCTTTTTTATATTTGTCAATTTCACTTTTATGTCTACATTTTATTTTTCTAAAATCTTTCTGATGAAGCTAAAGTTTAGCGAAACATGTTAAAAGTTTAACAAAAAATTGTGGAAATATATAAGTATTAAAATTTACTTAAAAAATCTTTTATTAGATAATGGATTTCCACCAAGTAAAAGCCGATTCAATCAAAATAATTATTAAGTATTTTGAACCTAATTTGAATTTATAATTCCAGAAATAAAATCGTGTTAAGCAATTTGGGGTGATTTATCAATTTTTTAAATTTTTCTGAGTGCCTTTTTTCATAAAATCTGGCTCCAAATCTCAGAATATTTTAGTGAATGAAGTTTAAGGGATTCCAAAGGACCATTAGGACACAAAATCTCAACAAAAAACAAAAAAATCATCATTTCAGTACTACTGAGGAGTGCTTTTTTCAAAATCGGTACGGTTTTAGGACACTTATGGCCTTTATGAGTTGGAAATATGAAAAAATTTGCTTTGAATTGAGTTTTTACTTTTTTTCTGAAGATTTTCGATAGGGTTCCACATTCATCTTTTGACAGGTGATTTATTTGGGAAGTTCTGGCAAGTTTGGAGAAAGGACATGGCACTAAATATTAGAATCCTTGTGATCGGCCGATTTTTTTAAAACAGCAGTATGTTATTCTATACCTGAAAACAAGCATTTCTGCTTATGGTCACTTCTTTGTACGAGTATGGGATGTCCCAGAAAAATGAGTTCAAAGTTTCTATATGAAATATTTTCTTTGAAGCATAAACTTATTTTTAACCGTTGTTTAACTGATCTGTTATGTGATTTTGCAACTTATACATTAAAGACAAAGCTATTTATGTAGTTAAGGACAAACATTATTATACAGGGTGTCTCAAAAATTATATTTTAAACCAAACTACTCTCTAAAGAAAGCTAATAACCAAAACAACTGCTACAAAGCCATAATAACCTAAGGTTTTTGTTAGGTACTTTGTAAAAGCTAAATATCGATTTTGCACAACCTTGTTTCTGCTCTTACTCTAAAATCTATTTTTTTGCTTTGTGCACTTGTGCAAAAGAAAGAGACAGAAACATGGATGCTAGCCAGATCCGACATCGACAGAGAAAAAAGTGAAGTTTGAGGTTAGAACGACAACAAGAAGCCAAGCGAAAACGTTTGATAAACAAATTGATATTTTTTCAGCTAATTCCGAGCCCTAAAAATTAGTAAAAGGCTGATCACCAATTATTTGAGTCTCGATTTTGGAAGAGTAAATGTATAAATGTATAAGTTATTAAGAGTAAAAGAAGTAGGGCGTTATAGTATGAATAATTCCTGGTCCGAAGTAATAAAGTTTGAAAGGATATGAACTAAATTGATTTGGGAAAATTTAGAAGCGGCTGTCAGACATAGGAAGATATTTGCGTTATTTTAAATTTTGTTTTAAGTATAATAAAATATAATTTGGTAAACCTCAATAGTTTGTTTCTTTCATTTGCGAATAGACCCCCTCCACAATTTTATAGGTAGCCGCCCAAGGAAATAAGCACCACCAATATACCGCTCGCCGCTCGCGTTACTTTACCAAACTAGTAATATATTGTGACAAGTTATTCAAGTACAAACGAGTGGATTGTTGCGGAACTTATGGCCATCCATTTTCCAATATACTGTTGAACTATTCAAATAAGACACTCACCTGAAACGTGTAGTTTTTGAACTAATGAGAATAACTCACATTTGAGTGACTCAGGTTAGTATCATACTTAAACAACATGTTGATGAATAGATGGCTGCGGAACTCGCTGCGCTCGTCCCGCAGAGGTCCACCCATAAGTTCCGCAAGAATCCACTCGTTTGTACTTGAATAACTTGTCACATTATGTTACTAGTTTGGTAAAGTAACATTACTAATTCCTGTTGAAAGGCAAATTGACAAAAAGTGAATAATCTTACGAATTCAAACTTTATATAGTAAGTTATTGTTCAAGTATAAATAAGTGGATTATTGCAGAACTTATGGGTGGACCTCTGCGGGACGAGCGCAGCGAGTTCCGCAGCCATCTATTTACCAATATACTGTTGAACTATTCAAATAAGACACTCACCTGAAACGTGTAGTTTTTGAACTAATGAGAATAACTCACATTTGAGTGAATCAGGTTAGTATCATACTTAAACAACATGTTGATGAATAGATGGCTGCGGAACTCGCTGCGCTCGTCCCGCAGAGGTCCACCTATAAGTTCCGCAACAATTCACTCGTTTGTACTTGAATAACTTGTCACATTATGTTACTAATTTGGTAAAGTAACATTACTAATTCCTGTTGAAAGGCAAATTGACAAAAAGTGAATAATCTTACGAATTCAGACTTTATATAGTAAGTTATTGTTCAAGTATAAATAAGTGGATTATTGCAGAACTTATGGGTGGACCTCTGCGGGACGAGCGCAGCGAGTTCCGCAGCCATCTATTTATCAATATACTGTTGAACTATTCAAATAAGACACTCACCTGAAACGTGTAGTTTTTGAACTAATGAGAATAACTCACATTTGAGTGACTCAGGTTAGTATCATACTTAAACAACATGTTGATGAATAGATGGCTGCGGAACTCGCTGCGCTCGTCCCGCAGAGGTCCACCCATAAGTTCCGCAAGAATCCACTCGTTTGTACTTGAATAACTTGTCACATTATGTTACTAGTTTGGTAAAGTAACATTACTAATTCCTGTTGAAAGGCAAATTGACAAAAAGTGAATAATCTTACGAATTCAGACTTTATATAGTAAGTTATTGTTCAAGTATAAATAAGTGGATTATTGCGGAACTTATGGGTGGACCTCTGCGGGACGAGCGCAGCGAGTTCCGCAGCCATCTATTTATCAATATACTGTTGAACTATTCAAATAAGACACTCACCTGAAACGTGTAGTTTTTGAACTAATGAGAATAACTCACATTTGAGTGACTCAGGTTAGTATCATACTTAAACAACATGTTGATGAATAGATGGCTGCGGAACTCGCTGCGCTCGTCCCGCAGAGGTCCACCCATAAGTTCCGCAAGAATCCACTCGTTTGTACTTGAATAACTTGTCACATTATGTTACTAGTTTGGTAAAGTAACATTACTAATTCCTGTTGAAAGGCAAATTGACAAAAAGTGAATAATCTTACGAATTCAGACTTTATATAGTAAGTTATTGTTCAAGTATAAATAAGTGGATTATTGCAGAACTTATGGGTGGACCTCTGCGGGACGAGCGCAGCGAGTTCCGCAGCCATCTATTTATCAATATACTGTTAAACTATTCAAATAAGACACTCACCTGAAAAACGTATAGTTTTTGAACTAATAAGAATAACTCACATTTGAGTGACTCAGGTTAGTATCATACTTAAACAACATGTTGATGAATAGATGGCTGCGGAACTCGCTGCGCTCGTCCCGCAGAGGTCCACCTATAAGTTCCGCAACAATCCACTCGTTTGTAACTTGACACAATATATTACTAGTCTAATAAAGTAACATTACTATTGAAAGTGGATAATCTTATAAATTCTGACTATATAATAAATTATTGTTCAAGTACAGGGTGTTTTTTTTATACAGGGTGCCCCACGGTGGATGGCCTATTAGATGTTTATGGAGAACTAAAAAGCGGATCATTTTGAAAATTTGGCAACTGGGATAAACGACCATGATCTACACTTTAAAAATATTTTTGTTTATGCGATGTTGCCGCTTCTACTCTAAACCAGTGGCAACAGCGCTATTTTAAATAGAACACCCTGTATGTGATTACATATTCGGATCCTACGTAAAATTCTAAGCAGATTTCATGTGATATACCCTATACCTAAGTTCAACTGTTTTGGAAATATTGACAGCTGAAAATTGACTTTTTGCAACTTTGACAGGCTGTAAAACCTGAACGATTAATTTTAGAGAAAAACCGATTTTACATTCCTATCTTAGATTTTTATAAACTATCATTCGACACCAACTTCAAATTTAATCCATGATTAAAAATTCCAATTAAATTTAATCTCCGGTTAAATTCAAAGTTGGCGTCAAATGATAGTTCATGGAAATCTAAGATAGGAATGCGAAATCGGTTTTTCTCTAAAATTAACCGTTCAGGTTTTACAGCCTGTCAAAGTTGCAAAAAGTCAATTTTCAGCTGTCAATATTTCCAAAACAGTTGAACTTAGGTATGGGTATATCACATGAAATCTGCTCAGAATTTAACGTAGAATTGAAATATGTAATTACATACAGGGTGTTCCATTTAAAATAGCGCTGTTACCACTGGTTTAGAGTAGAAGCGGCAACACCGCATAAACAAAAATATTTTTAAATTGTAGATCATGGTCGTTTATCCTGATTGTCAAATTTTCAAAATGGTCCGCTTTTTAGTTTTCCATAAACGTCTAATACGCCATCCACCGTGGGACACCCTGTATATTGACACTCCACCTACAGCCTTTACCTTTACAGGTAGATGTAAATACAAAAGTTGTACAGTATTGGGTAAATTTTGAGAATCCATGGTCACAAAGAAAAATTGAATGTCAGAAATGTGAAATGTTGCATGCTTTTAGCTTTTTTCAAATGGGATGCCCTATATTTGGTTCTATATTCTTGAAGAGCACAATTTCCCGCTTGCTTTCACCTGTATAGGTAGAATGGTTCACAAAATCAGTAGTATGATAGTATTTTTACAATTTTTGGAGTCGAATATATGAGAGACTGCTCAATCAAGTATAGACAAACTATATGTTTCTGAAATCGAAGCATTGTGCTTTTCAAGAATATAGAATGAGATATAGAGCATCCCATTTGAAAAAAGCTAGAAGCATGGAAAATTTCACATTTCTAACATTCAAATTTTGTTTCTGACCGTGGTTTTTAAAAATTCAGCCAAAACTGTACACTTGGCCAAACATAAAACTGGTACGCATTTTCCTATTGTGTTGTATTGTGTAAATCGACCTTTTTTATCATTTCAACAATGACAAAAAGAGTCAAGTCAGTGTCATATTTAAACCAATCATAACATAAAAACATGTTGCATTTACTTTTGTTTAGCTTTGACATTGACAAAAACCATGTTTTCAGAAGAGACTTTCTGTTGTTAAGTCTGATTCACACTGGGCAAATTTGAAGTATATATTTTGCCTGTACCAGTTTTATGTTTGGCCAAGTGTACAACTTTTGTATTTACACCTTTCTTCTACCTATAAAGGTAAAGGCCCTGTACACACGTTATGATTCAGATTTTTACTTTTTTTCTATTAGAGATGGAAAACTGAAATACCCTGATTCTTATCCTACTATAGTACAGCAGATTAGCTAAAACCTATTGTGCACTTTTTGATAAAGGCACCAAATTTGGCACAGAGGTAGATCGATATAATATGAACAAATTTGGATGTGGAGCCATCGGCAAACTTCTCTCCGGCGGCCGTGGCGGCGATTTTCCAAAATGGCCGCCAGTGGACACCCCGAAAGACAACGGAAGTTAGATAAAGTTTGCTGCTATAGGTTTTAGTGGATGTTTATTGATTGTTTTCAATGAAAACATGCCCGATAGTTTGTTCGTAATACAGGGTGGGGCACGCAAAACTTCCCACTTAGGTTTTCTCAGGTATTAGGTGAATAATCAAAAATTGGTCGGACAAGTCAATTTTTGTTTTTTCGGGGAAACATTTTATTGGTATTTTCACCCTTTACCTGTCAACCCCTAAGCGGGGGCGGCAGGTTTCCCCAAAATTTCAAATAAAAAAGGGGTTCGAGTGATACAATGTAATATTTCCTAATTTTTACAAGCCGCCATTTCGGCAGAGTGAATGGTAGCAACTTGAAATTTCGAGAATATAAGTAATCTTGAAAAAAAATCTGTCAAATGACGTATCATTCGACCCCCCTTTCTATTTCAAACCTGTCACCCCCACTTAAAGGTTAAGAGGTAGGGAAATAAAAATACCAATAAAATTGTTGACCGATTTTTGATTAATCACCTAAAACCTGAAAAAACCTGAGATTTGGCTCGGGATCTGGGTTAACTTTTGTGCCACTTCTACATGCGTCATCCAATTTCACCACTTTTGGTTCACTTTCAGTCATATGTGACGGCACCTTTAGAATCTTAAATGTAAATGATGGTATTTATCATTATTTGTTAGAAAATGAAGTTACAAAATAGGCAATGTCATATTTCCTAAAGCTCTATTGAAAAAAAAATGATAAAAAATTACAAAGTGGAACATTTGATGATGCGTTCCGAAGTTATCACCTGAGTAAAACGTCGTAAAACACCCTGTATATACAGGGTAGGGTGGGGCACGAAAAACTTCCTACCCAAGATTTCTCAGGTGTTGGGTGATTAATCAAAAATCGCTCAACCATTTAATTGGTATTTTCACTCCCTACCTTAACCTGTCAACCCCTAAGCGGGGATGACAAGTACCTCCAAAGCTTAAAACAGAAAGTGAGTCGAGTGATACGGGATTTGATAGAAATTGTTGTTACTATTTACCCTGCCAAAATTGCGGCTTGTCAAAGTTAGGAAATAGTACATACATTGTATCACTCGAACCCCTTTTCTGTTTGAAATTTTACGGTCCCTGTCACCCCCGATTAGGAGTTGACATGTACAGTTGTGATATAGAGGATGAAAATACGAATAAAATGTGTCCCCAAAAAAAAACAAAAATTATCGTGTCCGAGCAATTTTTGATTAATCACCTGAAACCTGAGACAAGACCTGAAAAAACCTAGGTGGGAAGTTTTTCGTGCCCCACCCTGTATAACAAACAAACTATCTGGCATGTTTTCATTCAAAACCATCAATAAACATCCACTAAAACCTTCAGAAGCAAACTTTATCTAACTTCTGGTGTCCACTGACATCCATTTTGGAAAATCGCCGCCACGGTCGCCGGGGGGCAGTTGGCCGATAGCTCCACATCCAAATTTGTTCATATTACATCATTGTGCCAAATTTGGTGCCTTCATCAAAAAGTGCACAATATGTTGAAATATCCTAGCTAAGCTGCCGCACTACTAGAGGACTACAATCCTTGAAATTTTCAGCTCATTTGGACTTATAGTTTCAGAAATAAAATCGCGTGAAGCAATTCGGGGTGAATTAATCAATTTTTCTGAATGCCTTTTTCCATAGACTTCGGTTTCAAATCTCAGTATAATTTAATGTATGGAATTTGGAGGGTCCCAAATGATCATTAAAAATCGTTTTGTGTAGGAAAACATTAAAACAACCACTTATTCAAATATGATGTACCTATTCTGTCTGTTTACACTATTAAATTAAATTGTGAAAAGCTATTTACATTTCCACCACCTGTTTCCTATTGCGCCAGTTTCCCAAAATATTCATCTTCATATTTTACGCCCAAACTAAGTTCCGCAGTGCGTTGTTGCCAGAAGCGTGTACATTTAATTACATTTTCGCTTTATATAATGAATTGTTGATCATATAATCACTAGAAAAAACAAATGTATACAGCAAAAAGATTGATTTTTATGCAAATTTAAATCCCTTTTTTTCACAAGCTGGCGACAAAACAAAGCTAAAACGAAAATAGTCTAAGAAAATTGTCGATTTTCAAAAAAAAAAAAAATCCTACCCAAAAGAACTTTTCAGGGATGAAAGGGGGAGGGTGGGTGATCATAAAACCGAAAATATCAAACATTCACCCCTCTGGCGTTTTGCGCTATAGGGGTTGAAAGTGCGCCATTGGCGATTACTTGGTACCTATTGATTTTACAAAAAAAATTTTCAAATAAAAGATGTGCAACATTATTTAATCTACAATGTTTATCTAAAGACTTTTTTGATTAAGGGCCGTCTGTGGTCATAAGGGCCGCTTGAAATTTTATAATGAAAATGAAAAATTTTTCTACAAATCATACAACATTTTTGTTTTATGAAGTTTTTATTCACCCCCTGCCGTTTTTCAATAGGGTTTTGAGTTTTTTAATTTTTTTACAAAAAAATTTTCTTGATAAAAGTTTTATAAAATGACATTTCCTACAATTTTTCCTGATCAACTTTTTTTGTAAATCACCCCCATTCAGCGGGGGGACACTGTTCTGTTTTGATTCAGAATAATATGTTTAATCAATCACATTTAACTCTCTTCTTTTCTTGGCTCACTGTGTATCATTATTCATAAATTCAAGTCTAATAGTTTTGAGGCCTTTAAAGGAATATCGCGCGTGTGCGGTGAAAAAGGACAAAAAAACTACTTTGGTGCCAGCAAAAATATTGCTATTAGCCGCAAAGAGAATCAGAACGGACGTCAACCAAACGACTTTGTTTTTCCACAAAAAACTTTTAATAGAGAACCCGCATTTAATTTTTAATAGTTTACCCGCATAAATTTATAGAGAACCCGCAACTAAGTGTTTAATTTGCCGAGTTTCACGGTTTAGAAACAGAACTAAAAAACGCGTCGACTGGCCAGTCCGGAAAACGTGTGTATGTGTGAAAAAGGTTTATCAAAACCATTTATTTTCAAGTAGTTGACCCACTTTCAAGGCCTTCGAGTTCTAGAAATCCTTCCTCGTCGGGAAAAAGTAATCTGAATGTGACGTTGCCAAAAATTGAAATTCCTTGTTTTTCAGGAAATGTTACCCAATTTTCAACCTTTAAAGACATGTTTGATGCTTTAATACATAAGCATAGCGCACTAAGCAATATAGAAAAATTTAATTACCTACTTAGTTTTCTCCGGGGACAACCCTTAGCTTTGATTCAAAAATTGCCAATTACAGATTTGAATTATCCTATTGCTTATGACACTTTGGTAAAAAGGTTTCAGAATCCTCGTTTAGTTGCCGCTACCCATTGGTCTTGTATTGAAAATGTACCTAAGCTTACAAGTGACAACCCTATTGAGTTACGCCAATTATTGGATACTTTTGATGATAATTTGGCCGCTCTTCGCAATTTGAATTTGCCAGTTGATGCTTGGGATTTCATCTTAGTCCAAATGCTGCTTAAACGCATAGATATTTCAGTAGCTACTAAGTTTAAATTGCAGCATGATTCTCATGCAACCCCTACCTACTCACAATTGAGTACCTACCTAGGTAAACATTGTTCAGCTTTAGACAATGTTTCTTCTAGCCAGTTTTGTGTAAAAGACAAGAAAACTGCTAAAAGGGAAGATAACAAATCTTCTCTTCCATCCCCTAAATTTAGTCTTTTGGCTGGTGCACAATTCAACTCTGGAGTTCAAACTTGCCCTGTGTGTAAGAATAAACATGCTATATATAGATGTTCTACCTTTTTGGAAAAAACCCCGCAGGACCGTTATCAATTAGTTCGCTCTCTCCGCATTTGTCTGAATTGTCTTAGCAATTCTCATCCTATTAGGGATTGTAAATCGTCTCATGTTTGCTTCAAATGTAAACAAAAACATCATACTCTGTTGCATTTTGAACGCGCTGAGAACAAGCCTGGACCTAGTAATGCTGCAACGCCTGGTTCAAGTATCACCCCGCCGGATCAGATTCTGCAAAACTCGGACAGTTCTCCACATTTAGCTGCTAATGGAATTTTGCAAAAAAATGTCAATATTCTCTTATCCACCGCCATTGTGGAAGTATTAGACGGTACAGGCCAGTTTCAAAAAATTCGCATACTTTTGGATTCTGGCTCCCAGTTGCACTTTATTTCTCAAGACTGTGTAAGGCGCTTAGGCTTATCGTCCTACGATACCGCGTATTCTGTTCAAGGATTGGGTCAAGCAGCAATTTCCAAATGCCCGAAGGGTATATTCACCAAACTTCGTCCTTCTATGAAAGTTTCGCCTGTTTTCGACGTCGAAGCTGTTGTACTACCCAAAGTTTGCGGCGACCAGCCTAATGGTACTGTTTCCGTACAAGCCTGGCCGCATTTACCTATACTCATCTATTGGCTGATCCCTTCTATAATAGTCCTGGTCCCATTGATATGCTCATTGGAGCTCCCCTATTCCCGTATATTTTACAGGATGGTCGCCTTACTGATGGTGTCAATGAACCTGTAGCACTTAATACGATATTTGGATTTATACTTATGGGAAAGACAACCTCTACCTCTACCTCCTTGTTTTCTCAATCTCATCTGTGTCTCCATTCTTCCCTTGAAGAAACAGTTCAGAAATTTTGGGAGGTGGAAGAGGTACCGCACGTAAAGGTGTTGTCTCCTGACGATGCTAAATGTGAACAAATATTTGCTGACACTTCGTATAGAAACCCCTGTGGTAGATTTGTAGTATCACTTCCTTTTAAAGGGCCAAGCCCGATCTTTCCAAAGAGTAGAGATTTAGCGCTGCATAATTTTCTGTCCTTAGAACGCCGTTTAGAAAAAAATGTGCCTCTTTATGCTGCATATTCTGATTTCATCAAGGATTATATCGAATTGGGACATATGGAACTCATTTCCTCTGATATCCTACCAACCCATCGCTTTTATATACCCCATCACTGTGTTATAAAACCTACTAGCCCTACAACCAAACTTCGGGTTGTATTCAATGCTTCCGCCAAATTTGCCGGACAGGAATCACTCAATGACTGTCTATTATCTGGCACCAAGCTTCAAACAGATATAGTTCGCCTTCTTTTGTGTTTTAGGATTCATAGATTCGTATTCACTGCTGATATTCGTCAAATGTTTCGACAAATTTTAGTAGATTCGCAGCACGTTGATTATCAAAGAATCCTTTGGAAATTTTCTAAGACCGAACCTATAGCAGATTATCGTCTTCTCACCGTCACTTATGGACTTACTTGTGCTCCTTATCTGGCCATAAAATCGCTACTCACGCTGGCTGAAATAGAAAAGGACAATTATCCAGCAGCCGCGAATGTGATTTTAAATTCTTCCTATGTGGATGACCTAACTAAAGGTTCTTCTACGATCGAGGACGCCAGAGAGCTGCAAAAGAATTTGATATCGTTGCTGTCCAAAGGCGGTTTCGAGTTGCGTAAGTGGTGCAGCAATGACCCCCGTTTATTAACTGATTTTCCTCCTTCGCACCTCTATAGCGAGGACTTATCTCTTAATTTTGACTCAGATAGCCCCCTTAAGATTCTGGGTTTGCAATGGAACCATGCTTCTGATACGTTTGACTTTTGCGTCAACCCTATGGAAAAGGGTTGTACAAAACGTATTTTATTGTCAAATTTAGCAAAAATATTTGATCCCCTTGGGATATATATTTGTTAAGCATCTTATTCAAAGATTATGGTATCAAAAGTTGGATTGGGATGCAACCCCAACTAATGACATAGTGCGTCTCTGGGATCAATATACCAATACAGTATCGTCTTTGTCAGATTGCAAAATAGCTCGTTACCTTTTTCCCCAACCCTATGATAGTCTTGAGCTTCACGGGTTCTGCGATAGTTCGGAGAAGGGATATTGTGCAGTTATTTTTCTTTATGCTGTGCTTCCTGATGATAAAGTTACCACCCATTTTGTTTGTGCCAAGTCTAAAGTTGCGCCGCTTAAAACTATCTCCATTCCTCGCTTGGAGCTATGTGCCGCAGTTTTATTGTCTCGTTTGTTATCTTATGTGCTTGGCGTATATCAACCTGAGTTTCCTATTAACAAAGTTTTCGCCTGGAGTGACTCTACTATAACGCTTCATTGGATCCACTCTTCGCCCCATCGCTGGAATACTTTTGTAAGTAACCGCGTTGCCTTTATTCAAAGGGAACTTCCTTCTATTTCTTGGTACCACGTTGCTTCTGAGAATAATCCTGCGGACGTGGGTTCAAGAGGCCTTCTTCCTAGTGAATTAGCCCAATGCTCTTTATGGTGGACGGGCCCAACTTTCTTAAATAGTTCTAACCGCGATTCGTCTCCTTTTTCCCGTGACTCTACCCCTGAAGCAATTCCGGAGAAGAAAACTTGTTTAGTTTGTCCAGAGCTTTCTGTGGAGTTTTTTGACCTTCTTATCTCAAAATATTCCTTATTGAACAAATTGCAACGAGTATTTGCTTATGTGCTTAGATTCAAGCATAACTTATGCTTTCCTGCTGCTCTGCGAGAAGGTACTTTAACTAGTCTAGAAATGCATACTGCTTTTTTAATTCTTGTTAGATATGTTCAGTCTGTTGTTTTCGTTACGGACATTGCTCTTATCTCTAGGAATGAACCGCCTTCTAAACCTCTTAGAAAGTTGACCCCTTTTATAGATAGCGAAAATGTATTACGTGTAGGTAGTCGGTTAAAGCATTCTTCCCTCAGTTTTGATAGAAAATTTCCCGCTATTCTTCCCAGCGATCACATTTTGACTCGACTGATAATTACCTATTTTCATTTGAAATATTTCCATGCTGGAGTACAGAGCGTTCAATACTTGATTGGCCAACAGTTCTGGATTATTGCTTCTAAGCGAGTCATTCGTAGTGTGTCATCCAAATGTATTGTCTGTTATAGACTAAATCCCCAACCATTACAACCCCCAATGGGCGATCTCCCTCTCGCTCGCGTTTCACAAGTCAAGCCCTTTTCTCACACTGGCGTTGACTATGCCGACCCCTTTAAAGTACTTATGTCTCGCCATCGTGGTTCTCGTACAAGCAAAGCATATTTGTGTTTATTTGTTTGTGCTGCTAGCAAAGCCCTCCATTTGGAGCTTGCTTCCGATCTATCTGCCGATGCTTTCTTAGCGGCTTTGCGTAGATTTATCGCCCGCAGAGGACGTTGTCATTATCTTTTTTCAGATTGTGGCTCCAATTTTGTTAGTGCTGCTAAGCAGCTGAATGGATTTATGTCGACGTCAGCTTCACTCGAGGGTATAGAGTGGCGTTTTAATCCTCCTTCTGCCCCCCACTTCGGCGGCCTCTTTGAAGCCGGCGTGAAGTCTGTCAAAACGCATCTTTATAGAGTAGTTGGCAATCAAAATTTGACCTATGAGGAGTTAAATACACTTTTAATTCAAATAGAAGCATTTCTCAACTCCCGACTTCTTACTCCTTTTAGTAAAGATCTGCATGACTTGACAGCACTCACCCCAGGCCATTTTTTGACATTGGAAGCCTTGACCGTGCCTCCTGAACCTAATTTAACCTGTGTTCTAATTGGTCGCTTAGACCATTGGCAATTATTGACCCGAATGCATCAGGATTTTTGGCGTCGTTGGTCACATGAGTACCTTCACACCTTGCATCAACGTTCTAAGTGGCATAAAGGCCCCACTTCCATAAACCCTGGAACCCTTGTTCTGATCAAAAACGACTTGATGGACGACGGAGTTGTTCGCGTGGCCACCTTTCGTACGACTAGTGGTTTACTTAAGCGACCTGTGGTGAAGCTTTGTCCTTTACCACTTCATAACTAAGTAATTACTGAAAATGCATTGCATTTTGGTGGGCGGCATGTTCTGTTTTGATTCCAAATAATATGTTCAATCAATCACATTTAACTCTCTTCTTTTCTTGGCTCACTGTGTATCATTATTCATAAATTCAAGTCTAATAGTTTTGAGGCCTTTAAAGGAATATCGCGCGTGTGCGGTGAAAAAGGACAAAAAAACTACTTTGGTGCCAGCAAAAATATTGCTATTAGCCGCAAAGAGAATCTGAACGGACGTCAACCAAACGACTTTGTTTTTCCACAAAAAACTTTTAATAGAGAATCCGCATTTAATTTTTAATAATTTACCCGCATAAATTTATAGAGAACCCGCAACTAAGTGTTTAATTTGCCGAGTTTAGAAACAGAACTAAAAAACGCGTCGACTGGCCAGTCCGGAAAACGTGTGTGTGTGTGAAAAAGGTGTCCGTGGACACCTCTACATGGAAGCCAGAAGTTCAAGGTAAGGTCTCAAAACCTCCATTTTATTTGCATTTAAAAGATTTGATACAGTCCACTTATCTCACACTGAGCCTTGAAATAGTATTTTTTTTTCTTTAAAAACTTTGAAAAGTCCAAATTTTACTAAAGTTTACACAGACACTTCCCTCGGGAAAATTTTAGTTTTTAGGGGTATATATTATTTTTTTTTTCTTTTCTCGCCTTGAGTGCATATAAAAAGTTGCAATTAACATTATATTGAAAGGATTTTTTTTCCACTACCTTTTTGTTTTTAGGGGTAGTTCGCCTATTTTCAACTTTACAAAAAAAAAATATTAAGAAAACTTGTTCATTTTATTATTTTGAGCAACTTTTCTCTATAACTTCTAATTGCAAAGTTGAAAATAAGCGAACTACCCCTAAAAACAAAAAGGTGGTGGAAAAAAAATCCTTTCAGTACAATGTTAATTGCACCTTTTTATATGCACTAAAGGCGAGAAAAAAATAAATAAATATATACCCCTAAAAACTAAAATTTCCCTAAGGGAAGTGTCCCCCCACTGAATGGGGGTGAGTTACAAAAAAAGTTGATTGGGAAAAATTGTAGGAAATGTAATCTTATAAAACTTTTATAAGGAATTTTTTTTTGTGAAAAAATAAATAAACTTTAAACTACCCCTATTGAAAAACGGCAGGGGGTGAGTAAAAACTTCATAAAGCAAAAATGTTGTTTGTGTTGTAGAAAAATGTTTCACGTTGGTTAAAATTTTTCATTTTCATTATAAAACTTCAAACGGCCCTTAGAACCACAGACAGCCCTTAATCAAAAAAGTCTTTAGATAAACATTGTAGACCAAATAATGTTGCACATCTTTTATTTGAATTTTTTTTTTGTACAATCAATAGGTACCAAGTAATCACCAATGACGCACTTTCAACCCCTATAGCGCAAAACGCCAGAGGGGTGAATGTTTGATATTTTCGGTTTTATGATCATCCGCCCGCCCCCTATCATCCCTGAAAAGTTCATTTGGGTAGGATTTTTTTTTTTGCAATACATGTATTTTTCGACTATTTTCCTAGACTAAAAGCAAATATTATGCAATGGATGTCAACGGCATATCGAGTACTGGGGTCTAAAAAAAAATCGGAAATAAAGATAGTGGGGTCATGTTCCAATTATCTTAATGTTTTCTAGAATAATAAACAACGTATATATACAGGGTTTATAAGTTTACTTTGAGACACAAGAATTCAAGAACTATGTTCAATTAAAGATTCCATAATCTGGTAAGAAAGTTCATTGGTTTAGTTGGTACTTATAAAGTGGTACCTAATCAGGTTTTATTAGTATTTAAAATTTTGATCACAAATATTTATTGAACTTTATTTTCTGGTTCTAATGTTTTATCTGTGTTTTCTTTGGTTAAAATTGTATGTCTTCAACCTTTCTTTTTGGATAACTTCGAAAGATTTTTGTTGGTATTTCCATCAGAAAAATTACTTATACCGGATATTCAAAAATGAGGAACAGATACTGACAATAACAATGATAATTAATACAAGTAAACAAAACTATACACAGAAGATATCAAAAGTGAAAATTGTATTCTGTTGATGCAAAATTACGTTAACATTTTCGCATTACGATAAAAATGCTGCAAAAAAAATTTTCTTACCCCAATGGCCTTCTTTTATCAGCCATTTAGAAACAAAAAAGGACTCACAATTTGTGTTTGACTTGTATTCTGATTACTTTTATTTTCCGCTACATCAGCATTTTTTGTGATAAGTTTATCGTCATTTCACGAAATAATCATACCATGTTTGGTGCCTCTATAATTATTTAACTTGAGACACCCATTTTAATAATGTTATGTTTATCAAAAAATAAATTATTATTAATTGCATATGTTGTTTATAGTTAATTTGCCAATATAATCTGGTGGAATGAAAACATATAAATGATGCTTTGCACCTATTATTTTGCTTGTTGACAAAGAAACATTGCATTAATGTGATTGTGTGTTTGAAATAATTGTAAGTCAAAAAATAATTACCAAATAATTTAATTCAAAAAAATTACTTTTCAGGAAAATAATGGCGTGGCATTTAGCCCCAATTATATTAAGCTTATGTGCTTTTCTTGTTGTCATCCTAGTGGCTGTAATAACTTTTTACAAAAACTGTTTTCTCTACTTCAAATCCAGAGGAATTCCATTTTTAAAACCATCAATCCCTTTCGGAAATGCCACTAGTTTTTTTCTAGGCAAAGTTGGCTTTGGTGCCTTGTTTCGGGATTGGTACTTGGAAATCCAGAAAAATGGTTGGCCAATCGGCGGGGCTTATTTCTGTGGAAAACCCGTTTATATACCAGTGGATAATGAAATAATCAAAAAAATCCTAGTTTCGGATTTTATTATTTTCCCCAATCATGGATTGTACATTGAAGAAAAAAGTGATCCACTTTCAGGCCATCTTTTCAACATGGAAGGTTATAAATGGAAAAATCTAAGGGCCAAATTGCCAAGTGCATTTACTGCAGCTAAAATGCGCAAAAATGTTGTGATTATGGAAGGTTTTAGCCGAGAACTTGTTAAAAGGTTAGACCAAAATCAATCAATCAATATCAAAGATGTATTGAGTAGATTTTCAATTGATATTATCAGTGCATGTGCTTTTGGACTAGAAACTGAAACACTAAAACAGCAAAATCAAGAATTAACAAAACAGGCAAGGGCATTTTTTGATGTACAATGGTGCAGGACTAAAAACAGTTTAGTAATCCTTATACCAAGACACATATTAAGCTTATTTCAGTTTAGATTGTTTCCTAAAAAAACAACAAACTTTTTTATGAATCTATTCAAAGATGTTAAAGAACAACGCCAGAAGGAAACTACAAAAAGAAACGATTTGACTGATTTATTGTTAGATTTGTGTGTCAAGACTAACAAAGATTTTAGTGGAGAAGGCACAATGGAACCTTTAAATTTTAACGAAATGGCCGCCCAAATGTATGTTTTTTTTGAAGCTGGTTTTGAAACTTCTTCGAGCACATTAACTTTGACTTTATATGAGTTAGCTGCAAATCTGAATATTCAAACAAAATTGCGACAGGAAATAAATAATATTTTGGAAAAATATAATGGACAAATTGGATACGATGCTATTAATGAAATGGAATATTTGGATAGGGTATTCGATGAAACTTTAAGAAAATATCCGATATTTCCGATATTGCCCAGGATTTGTACGAAAGATTATGCCATTCCAGGGACTGATGTAACAATCGAGAAAAATGCGTTTATAATGGTTACAAATTTTGGTATTCAATATGATCCTAGATATTATCCCGATCCTATGAAGTTTGATCCTGAAAGATTTACGGATGAAAATAAAGCGAAACGTCCTTACTGTTCTTACGCACCTTTTGGAGAAGGACCAAGAATTTGTGTTGGTAAGAATTATCTTTTTTAATAATTCCCTAACGATATTTTTTGAAACTTGTTTTGCAATTGCTTGAGTGATTGGATTTTCCAAATTTTCTCTGATTCCTTCAACGTTCTTGGCATTGCCTGAATATTTCTTTCACTTTGCATGTTTTGCATTAGATGACAAGTTTATGTAAATACTATGTAAATTGAAGGTTTGTAACTGTTTATACAGGGTAATCCAACAAGCGCGCCTCGGTCAATAGGAGCCAAACCGTTGAACTTATGGAAAAATGTTGTGTTTAAAAGTTTTAGCATTTTATCGCTGCAAAATTATTTTCAAGCATACAGGGTGTCTCAAAAAGGGGAGTAATCACAAATTTTATGTTTTCTTTAAATGGAATACCTTATGTTTTTATATGGCAAATGAAGCCTCTATATGCTCTGTATTCAACTTTAAAATCGTATTTGGGTTGAATGCAGCATTTCCAAGTTATGATTTTTCGAAGAAAAAAATAGACCAAAACATACTTTTCTAAAATTGTCATGTTATATTCGCCACTGTATATTAATTTCCCTTAAAAATTTACATGTAATCTAATTTTAGCCTAGTTACTCCTACACTACCTATCTTCATTTTTCGATTTAAGTATATAGGGTGTCCAAAATATTTGTCTAAACACGTCAAAATTTGAACGTTCCCTAAGTTCATCGGCTACAACGAGATTGGGACCTGAAAGTTTGAATCCGACGTTTCGTTTTCGGTGTGTCATCATCAACTTTCTATTTTTAAATGCTGAGATAGGATTTTTATGTTATTTTTCAATAAAAAAAAAAAAACATTTAATTGATGTTCAATCAGAAAAAGGTGGGGTGGTTTACCGAGGGAAATCATGGGTAAAGGCCGTTACCAATTTTTATAACTATTTTACATGTTAATGAGAAGGAAAGCAGATATTGTGAAAAGCCTGTTTTTTGGCGAAATTTTTCAATATGGCGGCGCGAGCGGCAAAAATACGAGGTGGCAAAGTAGAAATATGGAAAGAACACGTCTAAACCTAGGAAATTTTCAAAACTCCCGAAAAACTTTCCAGGTAAAACTACCAAATTACTTTACTTTTTACCGTTTTTTTGTGCAAAGTTAAGGGAAAATCTTAATATCTCAAAATATTAATGAGATAGATACGACAAATATGATATTTTCTGAAAGAGAACATTTCCAGCTCTTCGACAGAGAAATAATATACTTTGTCTTTGAAAAACTCAACTAAAATGGACTTTGAAATTGACGTGGTTAGACAAATATTTTGGACACCCTGTATAATTTAATCGAAAAATGAAGATAATGTAGAAAGAACTAGGCTAATATTAGATTACATGTAAATTTTTGAGGGAAATAGGTACATGTACAGTGGCGGACATATGACAATTTTAAAAAAGTAAGTTTTGGTCTATCTTTTTCTCCAAAAAATCATAATTTGGCAACGCTGCATTCAACCCAAATACGATTTTAATGTCGAATACGAAGCACATAGAGGCTTCATTTTCCACATAAAAACATACGGTATTCCATTAAAAAAAAAAAAAAAAAACATAAAATTTGTGATTACACTTTTTTTTGAGACACCCTGTATACTTCAAAACAATTTTGGGTTATAGCAGAGATGAAATGCTTAAACTTTTATACAGAACATTTTTCCATAAGTTCAACGGTTTGGCTACTATTGACCGAGGCGCGCTTGTTGGACTACCCTATATATAATGTTTACCTAAAATATTGAATATAGTGTTAGCATTTTACAGATTGGCAAAAAAGTCGCGCATAATACCTGTAACTTTTTAATTACCTCGTATACGAAAAAGTGACTCTAAAGAAAGTTGCTCAGTAAGTTATTTCCCATATTTCTACTAAAGATGAATTGTTTCTGTCACTTCTGGTTTGTTTGCTATGCAGACCAACTTTGTTTTTTCAAATGAAACACCCTGTATATGATTGCTTATTTGGATTCTATGTAAAATTCTGAGCAGATTTCATGTGATATATCCTACCTAAGTTCAACTGTTTTGGAAATAGTGACAGTTGAAACTTGACTATTTTGTAACTACTAACTTTGACAGGCTGTAAAACCTATTATTTTGATAAATTTTGGCCGTCTATTTTTATACCTTTTTTGTCCCAGTATAGATTTTTAGGCACATATTCCAGGACGGTATTAAACAGTTTTGGAAACATCGTATCTCCCTGGCGTAATCCTTTACCAATCCCTATAGGATTTGTGTTTTCATGTGGTTTTACCATAAGGGTGGCCTTTTTATATATATCTATATAGTAAATTATTTTGGTGTAGCGATAGTCAATACGGCATGGTTCCAGGCAGTGGCGCAGCCAGGAAGCCTTGCCCCCCCCCCAAGGTTTCAGAGAAAAATAGAAAAATAATGAAGTAGACGCAGCTAAAGCTGTAAACTATCAGTATATCAGAAAAAGTTTAAAGGAAAGTGGCTCTGTGTTTTTTCCTATAATTTTTTCTGCTTGTCCCCCCCCCTTGTAACCTTTGAAATGTTACATATTTATTGTTCTTAATTATTTTCATATATTTTGGACTCATTTAGTACTATTTCGTACACCTAGCGACATCTATGATTCGTGACTGCACTTATCCGAGTGAAAATTGACAAATTTGAGACCATACTGTTCTGCATCTCAGAGTAAATCTGGGGCCCCTTTTCAAGAAATGTTGGTATCCTGTAAGAAGTTGATCCCCAACCATTATTTGGTTGTCTCCAGCCAGTTTGGTACTTCCAGATCTCACGTTTGTGAAAACTTCCGAGGCTTTACAAGGATTCCGTCCAGGCTTGTATAATTATTTACCTTTGGGTGTCTTATGCGTGCCATTTTAATTACCTTAACTCTTTTTTACCTTTTCTCTTTCGCCCCCTATCGTTTAGCTCCATTATCTAATTAATATCTTTGTAAATTCAGTTACCGACTCGTTTACCGTATATGTAGTAGTATTTGGCCAGAAGACTTCATGAAAGTCTACAAAAGCAAGAACTGTTCTGACGCTTTGGAGATGATCGTTGGTTCCAAACCCACTTCGAAAACCGGCTTGTTCTACTGGCTGGAAAAAGCCCAGCTTCTTTTCAAGTCGCGTGGTAATTATTTCAACTTGGAGTAACTTTGTTGGATAATTACCAAGTCATAATATAGATATCCACATATCCATAAAGAGGGAGTGAAAAACCAGATATCTTCCATATTGGATCAAGGAATTATCAGACCAAGCCAGTCACCTTGGTCTTTCTCGATATGGATAGTTCCAAAAAAACCAGACGCGTCTGGAAAATAAAATGGCAGATAGCAGTGGACTATAGGAAAATAAATGATAAATACCCAATTCCAAACATAACAGACATCTTGGACAAACTTGGTAGATGCCATTACTTCACGATTTTGGATCTGGCAAGTGGTTTTCACCTCATCGAAATGGCTAACGAAGATATAAGTATGCAAAACTGCTTTCAATATCGAAAATGGCCATTACGAGTATGTCCGGATGCCATTTGGACTAAAAAACGCTCCAGCTACATTCCAGAGGGTAATGGATAATGTTTTGAAAGGCCTCCAAGAAAATTACTTGGTGTATATGGACGATATTATTATTGTGTTTAGCACATCACTTCAAGAGCACCTGGTTTATCTTTCAACGTCTCAAAGAAACTGGATTTAAAATTCAAATGGACAATTGCGAGTTCCTAAAAAAGGACGTTGCCTTTTTTGGACATATTATTACACCAGAAGGAATAAGACCAAATCCGGCTAAAATCAAAGCCATACTTGACTTTCCAATACCGCAAATCATGAAGGAAATCCAAGAATTTCTAGGCCTCCTTGTATATTGCAGGAAGTTTATTAAGGACTTTCCTGAAATTACTAAACCTCTAACTTTCTGCCTCAAAAAGGACGCTAAAATAGAACTGGCACCAGAATTTTCGAACTGCATTGAGACTTGCAAACATTAACTGACAAACCATCAACCTCTTCTGCAATATCCAGACTTCAGAAAGTCTTTCAATTTAACTACTGATGTTAGCAATTATGCAATTGGAGCTATATTATCCCAAGGACCAATCGGCAGCGATAAACCTATTGCATACGCCTCCAGGACACTCAACGAAACCAAGTTGAAATATCCACCATTGAAAAGGAAATGTTAGCTATAATCTGGGCCACCAAGTACTTCAGACCCTACTTGTTTGGGAGAAAATTCAAGATACTTTCAGATCTCCAATGGCTATTTTCCATAAAAGACAATAGTTCCAAAATAGTTAAATGGCGCCTAAAGCTGAAAGAGTTTGATTATGAGATAATCTATAAGAAAGCAAAATCAAACATTAATGCAAATGCTCTGTCCAGAGTCGAAATCCACACCAAAGAAATAGCCCAACCACCACAAGACGAAGATAATGAATCTTTATATAACAAAATGCAGTCATAGACGAAGTTCTAGGGAAACCCGCTTCGCAAGCAAAGATACAAAAGGTCATCAGTGAAATTCTTGATAATTCAGAACCCACACAAGCCGACCCGGAAAAAGATAACGAAACTAGACACACTGCCCAGGATGAACCTATATTCGGCATTCCAATTAGTGAAAGGGCCCTTAACTACTACAATAACCAAATTGTACACAAGTCTGTTAATTATAATTCAGCAAAGCCGATAATAGAAGTAGGCTTCCCTAAGCTTAGGAGTATGCAATATCCTTAAAGAAACTTTTAAAAATTCTGCAGTCAACTTTCTCCTAAAAGACGTCAATAGCAAAGAAAGACACAGTGAATGTGAAATAATCCACGCCTGCCATCAAGAAAAAAAAGATCATCGAGCGCAAATTCGAAGAAAATATTACTGGCTTAACCTCAAACGAGATATTGAAAATAACATAAATGTTTGCGACACCTGTCAGTCAAACAAATACGATAGGAATCCAGCCAAACTTATATTCATGATAACTCCAACATCGACTAGACCTTTGGAAATTATTCATCTAGATACCTTTCAAGCCGGAGGGCAAATTTTTTTAACAATATAGACAAGCCTACCCCATAGAGGGATCAAATTCAGTGTATCTTCTTAATACCCTTTTAATCTTCATAACTCATCATGGAATACTACACATAACAGTCACCGATAGTGGAAGAATGGACCTATACAAGAATTTATAGATACACATAAGATATCTATCCATTATACTACCTCTGATAACCCACAATCCAACGGGATGATAGGAAGATTTCACTCCCCCATTATTGAACACCAAATCTGCAACGAATTTCGCAAAATATTAAACCAATTCCAATTTTCCCGCCTCCTAAATTTCAAATTTTGCGAATTCGCAAAATATTGAACTCTGACAGATGTCCCTTTTCTTGACAGTGAATTGACCAATAGGAGCGGCCGCAATTCGCAATTCGTGATTCGCATCTATATGAACTACGCTATATAAGGGCTTCACAGAGTTTTTGAAAAATTAAAAATGCCAACCTGACAGTCTCCAGTCTCCCAAAGAGAAATGTGAATTTTGTAGACCAGAGTTACGTTATTTAGGATATAGTATAGACAATAAATTAATTTTGGAATCTTACAGCTCTTTTTTGAATATATACATAAAAATAATGTTTTACAGAGGAGGGCAACTCACATATTTGCTTCCCCTCAGAAAATTCGTAGATCCGGCCCTGTTAGCCAGAGGTGCTTTCCCAAGGTGGCGATACTAGCACTGGGGAGATTTGACTCCAGTGGGGCGTTCCCAGGCAGTGTTGCCAACTATATGAATAGCCATTTTACCAGATTATAAAACTTGGAGTACCAGAATATTACTAGATTTTTCTCAATCCTACCAATACCAGAATATTACTAGATTTAGTAGACTTTGGTAAAGTCTATTTTTTCGAAGTTTTACCCAGGTGATTGACCGAAACTGAAGCATAAGTAGTGAAATTGGATAACACATGTGACATATGTTTCGCAGTCTAGCCCTCCTAAACCTTTGAAAAATTGTTTCTAATTCAAATATAATTCACTTCCTAGGATAGTATATGTAAACTAGGGTCAAAATACCCTCGTATTGTGCTTTTGTAGAATGTAAAAATAATGCCGCCGAATATACAGTATGAACGTAAATGAATGTCTTTATAAACTATTAAACAGCAAATCAAACAAAAATTATACCTAACTAAAACACCGAAAAAATATCAAAAGAAGAAAGCATGACACTCCAACTCCATATAAACACATGGGATAAGGTTAGTTTGTCTTACCTTCAGTTTGAATTTAGTGACGTCTCGTGCACGAAACCAATGGATATATTGACAGGTCACCTGGATGTGCAGGATCTGTTTGTCTATATGATCCGTTTTACGTTGACGTCGCAAAAACACTTAATAATAATTATACCCATCAACACAGGGAAAACACGAAGGCTATCTACAGGAAATTGAATCAAAGGCTACATGATTCCAAAGAAAACTACATGGGAAAAAGAAACATAACCAGGCAAACCCCCGTCACCTATAAACCTAGCATGAAGATTTACACCGGGAAAACTGTAAAGCGGAACAAACTACTTCCAAGATTCTCTTCCAAGACAGTTAACACTGACAATATTGTGACCACTGACAGTCAAGACACGACAATACATAAGAAGAATATTGGAAATCTTCCAGGAAATTACTCTAGGAATTCCTTACAGATGTTCGTTCAGAACCTTCTAATTCAGGACCTGACGGACAATCCAGGAATACTTCCCCACAAGCTGGGACAAGCAAGGATTCAAAGTAATACCCACAACTTCATTCACTTTGTTGACCTCTTTCCAGTAATTGAGGAAATGGAAGAACAATACGAGACAACAATAAAAAATGGACTGCGTCACCCACAGTTCAAACGCGTGCAAAATTTCGATCAAAGTCTACTGTTTCTGTTAAAAGCCGCCAAAGAAAAACTTCTTACCATCATACCTATTCAAAGATACAGAAGAGGAGTTTTCAGTGTTATTTTAAAATTATATCCCTGGAAACGTGGACCACGAAGATGCCCAAAGGTACGACGCCGTAATCGCAACATTAAAACATAGCCAAGAGAATATCATCTCCCTAGTGAATCAGCGGATGAGTCTTAACAGCAAAATAATGGAAAACTTCAACCAAACGATTATCCTCATAACTCACAATGAAGAAACTATAGAAAAAAAGCGAACAAAATTAACTCCGAACTAAGTAAACTCATGTTCGACTTTACCCATTTTCTACAAGCTAGAAACGTTTTAGATCAGCTGAACTTAGCCCTCCAAGTCATCTTGTAAATCCTCAACGATTTCGAGGTAGCTATAGCATTTGCAAAAACAAACACTCTTCATAATTCTCTTATCAAACCCGACGAACTGAAATGAGCCGTTATAAGAAGATGCTCAAACACTTTTCCGAAATCCAGCTTCCTTATATCTACGAAAAAATAATGAGCATTGATGGATACTTCTTAAACCACACTATGGTCTTCATTCTGCATTTCCCAATTCTATCACCAGAAATTTTCACATATTTACATCTTTACTGAATACCCACTACATACCACCATAATTTCTCCAGCTCCCTATTTGGCCCTGAGCAAAAATTTATTCCAATACACGAAAGTTCCATGCCGAATACCTATGGCACGAAAGATTCTTACAAAATAGCAACCAAGATTGTATATAAGCCAAATATTCCAAATAAACAACTGCGAAGCAACTTGCCGGCAAATACTTGTGTCAATCAACACCACGTTAATACAAGATCCATCCGATGTTCATTATATAGCCATATTTCCTAGGCCTACGAAAGTATCAACTCGTTGCCTAAAAACCAAGATAATAATTCTCAAAGGAGTATTCTTGATCAGCAAAATAGTAAACCAGTGGCAGTAGCAAATTACCACCTTTAATCAGGGGCGCAACAAGTACCAGAAGTAAAATAGCACACACAACTCCTGAAAAGACAGTCAGCCAGAACGAAGGTCAGTCGCACAGCAGAACAAACCACTGTGACAGTTCAAAAACCAGTACGATTGTCCACAAGTCAGTGGGACAATTAAACAAACCATAGGACTGCTCACCAACTAGTAAGACAACCCATAAGCCACTATATGTCTTTAAGCCATACGACTGTCCACAAGGCAATGGGACAATTGAACAATCCATGGGACTGTTCAACAACCAGCAAGGCAGCCCATAAAACCACTAGAACAGTCTACAAGTCACCACAACTACCCACAAGCCAGTGAGACAGCCAATAAAGTACTACCACTTCCAACAAGTCACTCTGCCCACAAGCAAGTTGGCACACGCAGAATCCAGTAATTTACATATCACAACAGACCAAACCAGTCGACGAATCCGAACGAAGAAGAAGCTGTAATTTTAAGAATTTTTAAGTTTTTCAAACTGTAAGCAAGATGAATGAGAAAATTCTAATCCAAGAAGAACCATAAGATAAAGCCTCTGAAACTTTCCCGGGTATCCCTGGATGAACTTCACAAATTAATAAGGGCAGAAAAACATCTCGAACCAATCGAAACGCAATCAACAAGTAACTCACACTTAGTATATTTTAGGCACGATTCTGGTAATAGTTGATTTTTACCAACTGAAACAAAGATGGAACCTGGGAAGAAGAAAGATTTCAAACAAGAACCAATGGAAGAAACAAGTCCCGAAGAAGAGGAACCAACAGTTTTGTTCGTCCCTTAGGAAACTTCCTCCGGGAAGGGAAAAATTACGGATAAATAACCCCATATACCACCGAATATCATTGAACTCATGACTCAGCAGCGACAACTCGATATAACCTAATTTCGATTAAATCTCTATTTTTATAAACACCATGTAACTTGAGCAATAATTTTTTGGTGCATTAATTTCGGAACACCCTGTATATATAAAAATCAAAGTTCACGGGGTATCCGGATATGTGCTCCAAAACCACTTATCCGATTACGATGAAACTTTGGTAGGTTGTTATGGCCATCCCAAGGAAGGTTTGTGGATAGGTTACGCATCTCGAAAAAAGAAATTAATTTTGAATTAATTATTAATTTAATTGTAAACAAACTCATTCACATTACATAACAACATAACCCAACTTTTTGTGACATGAAATAACGTTGCCATATTTCATTTATTTAGGCTTGCATTCAACCGACGTAACTTTATTATTTTTTGAATTCAAGAATGACTGGACCGATCTTGAATTAATACCACGTATCTCTATATAAGGTGAATTCGATTAACCCAGATTAGATCGATTTGGGTTCAATTTAAGTGAACTTCTTCTGATCTAGATCATTTTTTTGTTGATGAGGGTGCACTGATCCAGCTTGAATCGTGGTTCATTTAAATTGAACCAGATCGATCTAATCCGGTCAATCGAATCGGCTATAGAGGAGAGTGATATAGGCTATTTTTTATCCCGAAAAAAAAAAATTCTATTGTGTAAAACTCTGATACACTGGAACGCCTATAAACAGCCCGGGGCGCTCTAGAGCAGCTCTGGAGTGCTTAAAATGCGTCCTGAACTCACTTGCAAGCGACTCTGATATCGGATTTTAAAAAAAAATAAATAAATAAAAAATCAACAACAAAATTTGAAAAGAAGTGTATTATTTCGAAATGTATTTACACGCTGGCAACGCAGCGGGTCATTAGCTAGTTCTCTATAAAAATCCCAAGTTTTGTGAAACATCCCTTACTGCTTTTCCTTTGGTTGTGTAAAAAAATAAGTAAATAATAATTTCTTATATTAAACTTTTTTTTTTGTAGGTAAACGTTTCGGCATCTGGCAAACCAAAATAGGCTTAGCTGCAATCATTAAAAACTACAATGTTACTCTGAGCAAAAAAATGAAGTTACCTTTCACTTTGGAACCTTCTGGATTGGTTTTAAGAGCCAAAGGAGATGTTTGGTTGGATTTTGAAAAAATAAATACCAATTAATATTTTATACCTACTAAGTTAAAATTGTATCAATAAATCCTATTTTTTTTTAAATAAAAAGTCTTATTTCACTATTGGAATTGTATAAAAGTTTAAATCACCCCTTTAGGAAAACGAAGTAGCAAAAAATAGTCCATTCGATGTTTCAGCAAGAAAAATAAGTTGGATTTCAGAGTGCACACACATATGGGAGCTGCCTGAACTTGATGGAAGTTTAATTTTCCACTTTATTGCTTTATATATCTCTCTATATATAGGAAAAATCCGTTTTATTTATTTTTAGATTTATTGTTAAACAAAATTCAAAAAAAAACAAGCATTGATGATAATAAAATTGAGTTGGAGCGACAAAGAAAATGTGACATTTTTGGCTAAATTGATTAGAGCACAAAATATTTCTTAGACGAAATATGTATGTACAGTTTAAATTAACGCCGAATTGGTCCCTCAACACGCATTTCCTACAAATGGCGACAATATTTCCGATTTCCCGTTCCGTTTTATCTTCCTCCTCTTCTGTTTGCTCCTGCACTGATCGTCTTATTTCACGGTTCGCTAAACTCCAATTGCCCATCCTTTGCTTTTACCTTGTCTACATACATTTTTCCCCAAAAAGAAGCCTATCAAATAAAGAAAAACGATGCTCTATATTTTCCAGTCTTTTTCGCTTTCAAGAAAACCGTCTTTAACATTTTGTGATTAGAAATTTACGAGAAATGTCATTGGTATACAATTTTACATCCAATTTGAGACAATTTTGGTTGGATAAACTGATATTCATATCAGTGAACCAAAAATTAAGTGGTAAACAAGCACGAGTTCTATTCCAAAAACATTGTACTGTTTGTGGATGAATTTACTCACTATTGTGTTACATATTTAATGAGTCATAAGTCAGATGTATTTTGTATGTTTCAAGATTTAGTTGCTGAAAGTGAGGCACATTTTAATTTACAGATTTTCAATGTATTCTGTGACAATGAATGTGAATATATAACTACTGAAATGAGAGATTTTTTGTATGCAAAAAGGTAAGTCATCATTTGACAATTCCAAAAGCTTTAAAAGAATTTGAAACGCCATACGAAATGTGGCGTAGTAAAAAGTCCATAAGTGTTTGGTTCCATAATACCGTTTATATACATAATAAAACCAGAAAAACAAAATTTGATATCAAATCCTGGAGAGCCAGACTGGTTGGTTATGAACCAAATGAATATAAAGTGTGAGATGTGGATAATAATAGGTTTGTTGTAGTTAGAGATATTATTGTGGATATTACAAATTAGTTTTTGTCGTCCAAGCCTTCTAATCTGCATAAAGCTGATTCCTCTGAATGTTTGTCAAGATTAGTAGATAATAATAAGCTTAAAAAAGTGGTTATAGAACACTTTGATGAAAAAGCTGATTCTTCTGACTGTTTATCAAGATCATTAATCATAATCTTTGAAAAGTAAATGCAGAACACTTATGGTCACAAAGCTGATTCCTCTGACTGTTTGTCAAGATCAGTAGTTGATAATAAGCTTGAAAAAGTGAACATAGAATAAGCTTGAAAAGTAAATGTAGAACTTTTACGGTCATAAAGTTGATTCCTTTGACTGTTTGTCAATATCAGTAGTAGTTAATAGTTAGTTTGAAAAAGTGAATATAGAACACTTTCACTATAAAGCTGATTTCTCTGACTGTTTGTCAATATCAGTCGTTAGTTAATGGTAAGTTTGAAAAAGTGAATATAAAACACTTCGATGATAAAGTTGTTTCCTCTAACTGTTTCACAATATCAGTAGTTAATAGTAAGTTTGAAAAAGTGAATATAGAACACTTTAATTATAAAGCTGATTTCTCTGACTGTTTGTCAATATCAGTGGTTGGTTAATGGTAAGTGTGAAAAAGTAAATATAGAACACATTGATGATAAAGCTGTTTCCTTTAACTGTTTGTCAATATCACTAGTTAATAGTAAGTTTGTAAAAGTGAATATAGAACGCTTTGATGATAAAGCTGTTTTCTCTGACTGTCAAGATCAGTAGTTAATGATAAACTTTAAAAAAATGAATTTATAACACTTTGGTAATAAAACTGATTTCTCTGACAATTTGTCAAGATCGGTAGTTAATAAATCTGATATAGCTGAATCAGATGAGCAACAATCCAGAAAAGTAGTTAACTGTTAACCCTAACAAACTTATCAACTTAATGATATCTGTAAATCTGTAGTTAAAACAGATCTGCCAAATGATATTCATTCATTATTGGTAAATAAAACGTGGTAGTTAGTATCGAGACCTGCAAATAAAAATATAGTGGATTGTGTGGACAATTTAACCTTTTAGTACATCATATGGATGTAAAAACAGCTTTCCCGAATGGGACATTGAAGAAAGCCATTTTTATGAAGGTTCCTGAAGGCTGAAGGGTGACTGGCTCAAGGAGTGATAAGTAAACCTCCTAATCAAGTTTATAAGGCTCTGTATCTATGGACTAAAATAAACCACTAGATGTTGGTTTGAAATGATAGTAAAGGTTCTTGAAGAAAATTTGGTTGAAAATGCATCAGTTAACCACTGTATTTAATATCTTAGACAAAGGTGCAATATGTTGAAATATTCATATAGTTCTTTATGTAGATGGTAATTGCCACTGCAGTAAAATACCTAATACATTTAATAGTTTCAAAAAGTATTTGGCAAATAACTGTTCTATGATTTATTTGTAATTTGAAAGGCAGTAAATTATTTTTGGGTATTAAAATTAAAAACTAATCAAAAATAAAATTACTCTTGATCAATTTTCACATAGGTGCATAAAAAAACTATTTAACATAAATTTAATATGTATGACAGCTGTGTCAGCACTCCGCTTCCTAGTAAACTGAATTTGATTAGTTTAAATTCAGAAGAAAAATATGATAGCCCTTGCCGTAATCTAATCGACTGTTTAATGTATATTATGTTAAGTATACGAAGCCTGATTTAAGTACCGCTGTTAATATTTTGAGCAGGTATCAAAACAAAAATAATAAAGAGCTTTGGCATGATTTGAAAAGGGTTCTTAGATATCTAAGGGGTAAAATCAATGTAAAGTTGACACAATATTTTAGATGTGAATATATCAATTTCTTGAGTGATTATATTGATCTTGACTAGGGAGGTTGAGATAATATAAACAATATGAGAAGCACAACAGGATATTTATTTAAACTGTTTGATAATTGTGTGATATGTTGGAATACAAAAAGGCAGTTGTCAGTAGCGGCATCATCTACTGAAGCCGAATATATGGCTTTCTTTTTGAAACTGTCACAGAGGCTCTTTGGTTAAAATCATTAGTAGAGAACATATATAAATATTAGTATCAGAGCCAATTATGACCTAGGAGGACAACAATGGTTGCAAATAATCCAACAAATCGCAAAAGATCGAATCATATTGATACAAAGTATCATTTTTCAATGAACAGATAGAGAAAGGTGTAATTAATATAGAATATTTGTCCACAGAGAAACAACTAGCAGTTCTACGCTGTGTTCGATATAATAAAAATATTGAGAATCTATAATTATTAGTAAATTCTTTTATTTCTTAGTTCATTTCCCAATCGTTTTTCTCCAAATCAAGTGTTTTTCTGAATTATCAACTTTCCGGATTATTGGAGTTGGGAGACAAACAGACATCAAAATGAAACTTCCCTCTGAAGTATTTTCGTTCAATTACTCCCCCTATAATCAAATATTTTGTCTCAAAATGAAAATAATTGCTGGACAACTTTGAGTTTAACTTTACTGAAGGCAAAGAGGAAACAGCAATTTTAATAATAAATATCCATTAGTGTATATTAAAGGCAAATCCTATGAGACCATCCCAGGAAGGAATTAAAACCGATTTGTTAAATTAAGTAAAATTTATTATGGCTTAAATAATACAATCTTGTGTATATTAAACAAAACACAAAGGATTATTTATTTAATGTATTTATTATTAAAAAAATTAGGGACAATCGAACATTTTCCAGTTTTTGATTGATGATAATAATGTCTGAAAAACAAAGCAAATACAAGATAATATATCAATGAATATAGAACAATGAATTGATTTTATCTGATTAATATTACGTCAATAGGAAAAACATATAAATTTACAACAATCAATATTCGTGTTTATTTCCAAAACAAAAATGAAATTCGCTATAGCTTTCCTAGCTATTGCAGCTGTAGCTCAAGCTGCAAACGTGAAGCTTCATCCGCTTTCAGATGAAAATATCGCCTTGATCAACCAAAAGGCGAAAACTTGGAAAGCAGGCAGAAACTTCGCGATCGAAGACTGGGAAAAAGTCAAGAAAATCGCCACCGGTGTTTTGCCTGGTAAACCGGTACTCGCACGATCAGTTCAGAGCAATCCTCATAATGAAAACGAAGATGTTCCAGACAGTTTTGATGCTAGAGAAGCTTGGCCAAAATGTGATTCGATTAGACAAATCAGGGATCAATCTAGTTGTGGATCTTGTTGGGTAAGATTTGATCATTTATATTGTTTTAGGATCAAAAATAGATTCTCAATTGCCTGTATTATTTTCTATCAACGTTGATCGTCGGAATTTTCTAGTAGAAAATGCTATTGTGTTCTCGAATTTCTCCAGATATACTTCTTCATTTGAGAATGCTGAATAGGAAGTAGGGTAGGTTAGGTCATTAGTACCTACCTTATGATTTAGATTTTGGAAAACTTTGAAAGGTCATAACTTTGTTTCTGTTATAGATAGAAAGCTGAAAGTTTCACTGAATTTTATCCCTTTCATAGGACTACAATCCCTGAACATTTCAGCTCATTTGCACTTATAGTTCCTAAGATAAAATCGTGTTAAGCAATTTGGGGTGATTTATCAATTTTTCAATTTTTCTGAGTTCCTTTTTTCATAGATTTAGACTTCAAATCTGGAGAATAGTTCATATTATGGAGTTTGGGGTATGTTGATTGATTGTTTTCCAAGAATTTTCAGAGAATTTCTGCTTAATTTGGGACCAAAATCCCATTAAAAATAGTAATATTTTCAAATTTTTAAGGTTATTTTTATCATGCGGCAACATCGCTTGCTCAATCAAGCAAGCCTTGCAATAACATCAGGGGCCAGTAATACAAAACTCTGTAATACTTTCGCACTGACAACATTGGGCCGGTAATACAGAGCTCTAATATTTTGACAATATTTTATCTACATTTGACTTCTAGAATCTATGACGTTGCCAATATTATGTGTGGAATTTGAAAAGTAGGCGAATAATTTCGAGAGAAAATCAATCTAAATGTATCAAACAAGGACAAATATATTATCCAAAAATAGTTTTTGGTAATTGCCGCCATATTGGTGTGTTACCATTGTCGACGTCATAATTAAGTCCTCAGGTGTTTGAACCTTAGGTTTAAACAACCTACGTCAAAAAATAACATGCTGCCTACGTTACAACTGGTGATTTGGCATTATGGGGGGAAAGAGAGAATTTGTTCCACACAGGCCTTATGAAGATAGGCCCATCCTGTAGTAGTAGTGTGTATCATCCTTGATCGTAATATATGTTTCCAAAGCCTACTTGGTTTGATAAATCTTACGCTTACAGTTATCTGTATTATCGACATCGATTTAAACCAGGGTTGGTTTCAAGGCCCCCTAAGTTTTTGATAAGTAGTAATCTCGTCTTTTTGGTGTCAACTGTCAAAAAAAAAAAACAAGGCCTATTTTGAAACCTCAGTTTCTTGACATTTGTTGGGCTATGAGCGGTGTTGCCATAAATTGCGAGCTCGCAGAGCCAGAGTTTTTTTAGGGCCGGGATTTTTTTAAATGACGAGTTTATAGGGCAAGAGTAATACGCATGAATATTTATAAAACTTTCGCCCTTCGGGCTCGGAATTCGAAAAAACCCCGGCCCTGCAGGCTCGCAATTTGAAAAAAAGAAATTGGCAACACCGCTCCCTCGCCCTTCGGGCTCGGAATTGAAAAAACTCCGGCCCTGCGGGCTCGCAATTTGAAAAAAAATATATGGCAACACCGCTCATAACACAACAAACGTCAAAAAAACGACGTTCCAGAGTAGGTCCTTGTTGATACCAAAATGATGTTTTTAATTGTAGCCATGTTCGTTTTTGTCATCTTTTTCGTCGATTTACTCCGAAATTTTGACAGGCACGTGATTTGTATATTGAAACTGTCTAATCCAGTCACGTGCCTGTCAAAATTTCGGAGCAAATCGACGAAAAAGATGACAAAAACGAACACGGCTTGTATAAAAATAATTCAAAATGGCCGACTGTCAAAAGTGACAAATGACATTACAAGGCTTACTTGATCGGAAGCCACAATTACAATCTCGAACGTAATGTTTTTTCAGATTTCAGTGAATAAGACAAAGAAAGAGATAAATTTGCAAAAACACTAAATGAGTGAAACAAAGAGGGAGATAAAGTAGGATGCAATTCGTGTTCAGTTTGTTTGAAAGAAGCAAAAAAAAAGATGTCAAGTCAAAGTCTTGTCGTTTTCTGATTAAAAAGGTTTTGCGTTTTTATAATAGAAATGTCAACCGGTGAACCTCAAATCGTATTTTGTCTCTGTTTGTTTGCATACAATAAACGAGGACAAACATATTTTTTTTTTTTGCTGAAAATTTTCAATTAATAAATGCCTAATTATGACACAGAAATGACGTTTTATAAAGTAGGCTTTGACAGTTGACATTAAAATGATGTTTTTCTAATCCTAAATATTGTTAATCATTTTCATTTAATTTGCATTATTTTCGACAAATGTCTGTCGTCACAACGTTTACAAATGCCTCAAATTGCCGTTTTAAAATGTGGCAACGTTGCTGTAAGTTTCAATCTAATTTGACTGTCATATGTCAAAAGTTACGTAGGCTTGTCAATTGTCAAAAAAAATAAATTAGTGATTATTCCAGGCGTTTGAACTGAGTGATTTGCATCAGAATCGTGACAAACTCAGCAGTTAAATCGTATCCTACTTTATCTCGCTCTTTGTCTTACTCATTTATAATTGTTTTTGGTTTTTTACAAATGTGTTCTACCTTATCTTCTTCTTTTTTTTACTCACTAACATTTGGAAAATCATTATGTTTGAGATCGTGTTAAGCAATTGAAATCTGAAATTTCATCGTTTTAGTAAAAAGGTACCTACCTTATGATTTGGATTTTGGAAAACTTTGAAAGGTCATAACTTTTTTTCTATTATAGATAGAAAGCTGAAACTTTCACTGATTTTAATCCCTTCCAATGGACTATAATCCCTGAAAATTTCAAAATTTCAGCTAATTTGCACTTATAGTTCCTGAGATAAAATCGTGTTAAGCAATTTGGGGTGATTTATCAATTTTTCAATTTTTCTGAGTGCCTTTTTTCATAGATTTCGGCTTCAAATCTGAGAATAATTTATTGTATGGAGTTTGAGGTATATTGATTGACCATTAGGATACAAAATCTCGACAAAAAAAAATTTGAAATTTCATCGTTTTAGTAAGAAGGTACCTACCTTATGATTTACATTTTGGAAAACTTTGAAGGGTCATAACTTTTTTCTATTATAGATAGAAAGCTGAAACTTTCACTGATTTTAATCCCTTTCAATGGACTACAATCTCTGAAAATTTCAGCTAATTTGCACTTATAGTTCCTGAGATAAAATCGTGTTAAGCAATTTGGGGTGATTTATCAATTTTTCAATTTTTCTGAGTGCCTTTTTTCATAGATTTCGGCTTCAAATTTGAGAATAATTTATTGTATGGAGTTTGAGGTATATTGATTGACCATTAGGATACAAAATCTCAACAAAAAAAAAATTGAAATTTCATCGTTTTAGTAAGAAGGTACCTACCTTATGATTTAAATTTTGGAAAACTTTGAAGGGTCATAACTTTTTTTCTATTATAGATAGAAAGCTGAAACTTTCACTGATTTTAATCCCTTTCAATGGACTACAATCCCTGAAAATTTCAGCTAATTTGCACTTATAGTTCCTGAGATAAAATCGTGTTAAGCAATTTGGGGTGATTTATCAATTTTTCAATTTTTCTGAGTGCCTTTTTTCATAGATTTCGGCTTCAAATCTAAGAATAATTTATTGTATGGAGTTTGAGGTATACTATTAGGATACAAAATCTCGATAAAAAAAAATTGAAATTTCAAGAAAGGTACTTATATACTTTCAAAAAACTCGATATTTAAATTTTTATGTTTTTCGAATTTTCCAATAAATAGAGCGAGTTTGAATTAATCTAAAAAAACCCTAACATCATTCCCAAATGAACAATTTAAAGGACAAAAAAAAAAAAATAATTTTTTAGTTCAAATCATGATCTCATTACCTGAGAGTTTATCAGAAGATGAATCAACCAAGCCTTAACATTAAACAAAATCAAATTCTAGGCATTTGGTGCTGCCGAAGCAATGTCAGACAGAATCTGCATCCATTCCAACCAAACTCAACAAGTCTACGTTTCCACCGAAGACTTGAACTCCTGCTGTTCCGAATGCGGATACGGTTGCGACGGTGGTTACGTGGTTTCAACCTTCTACTACTGGGAAGAGACCGGTATCGTGACTGGAGGTCTTTACAATTCATCTCAAGGATGCAAAGATTATTCTCTACAGCCCTGTGAACATCACGTTGATGAAGGCAAAAGGCCTCAATGTGATTCTTTGGAAATGACTACGCCTGCTTGTGTGAAGACTTGCTACGATAGCTCTTTGGATTATAAAAAGTCTCTAACTTTCGGTAAAAATGTGGCCCAATTTGAAAACGAAAAGCAAATGCAGATTGAAATAATGAAAAATGGACCTATTGAGGCTTCGTTTGAAGTCTACGAAGATTTCCTTAGTTATAAATCAGGTAAAATTAAAATTATCTTACACACTTATACACATTAATAAAAAAAATTGTTTTATAGGTGTTTACCAAGCGACTAGTGAAACTTATTTGGGTGGCCACGCCATCAAAATCTTGGGCTGGGGGGTCGAAGATGGTACCAAATATTGGTTGGTTGCCAATTCGTGGAATTCCGACTGGGGTGACAATGGTTATTTCAAAATTCTTCGTGGAGAAAATCATTGTGATATCGAAAGTGACGGTGCAGGTGCCATTCCTGTTTTGTAAAATATTTTTGAGTAAATAAAACTATGTTGTTGTATAAATGTGTTGGAAAGTTTTATCTAAAGCCATATACTGGGTTTAAAATGGAGGGTGATAACGTAGCACACAGTTTCGTCCATTAGCTAATAGGTGTCTGGAGAGAAATGCGCGGAAAATTTAGAATAATGCAAAGTTTGGCTGCAAGATTTTGTTACTTACATCAAACTAAAATGCCATAGATTGAACTTTTGTCTTAGGTCTAGGTAAAAAGAGCATTTTATTGTCTTGGATAGAATAGATAAGATTTTAAATATTATTAATACATTGACACCAAACCCTTTTTATATTGTATAAGTTTAAAAAGGCTTCGAAATCAAATTCCAGAAGAATTGATTCAGGATTTAGGACCCAGAGATTCTTCCAGTCTTCTCTAGATCTTTCAGAGTTTTGTCATGAAAACACCAACGAATTCTCAAAGTTTTCAATATTTAGGATCTTAGCCTTTTCAAAGAAAATCCTTTGCGAAGAAAAATTCAATATGTGCAGATCCTTAAAATCGAATTTCGAAGAAGAACACAATATTTCCAAAAACACAATTAGAATTTGAGAGGTTTAAGGATCTTTAGAACCGTCTTATTGAAGTTGAGTTTCAGAAAATTTGCAGAGGAATCACTCAAGATTCAGAATTTTGAGATTTTCATGGAGAAAATACAAGATATTTGTAGAGCAAGGACTTTAGGGTTTGAAGTTTCTAAAAAAACGTGAAACATATTTCAAGTTTTGCAGAATTGGGAACTCCGTGGAGTCTTCTTGAAGAATAACAGAACATTTGCAATAGAACGATCCAGGATTTTGAGACTCAAGTAACTTCCTCTTAGAAGAACAAAAAAACAGGTGTCCGAAAAATAGCGTAAAAAGTAGAGGACCCTTTGAGAAACACTAGAAAAATAATTAAATTAAAAAAATCCTTCTCCAGCATTATTCTTGGTGATATGAAGAGGTAGATGTGAAAATTCACCTTCGAATTCTTCAGGTGGTTACATGGGTATTTAATTTAATTCTCTGACATATTATCAACGGGATATTTTCAGTGTTGCCAATTTTAATAAATATTAAAATGCAAATAGCTTCCTTAAGAATGCCACTAGATTTTTTAAAGTATTTTTCTGGGGTTCCTTGTAGGGTCCTCTAGTACGTAGAGAAGAGTTTTTACGCTATTTTTTGGACACCTTGTATTTCGAGACCAGAAGAGACCACTCGAAACGAGACGAGACGACACCACTCGAGACGAGACGAGACTTTGGTACTCGAGACCGAGACTAAATCACGGTCTCGTTTCGAGATCTCAAGACGAGACGAACCCAACCCTAAGTCTCGTCTAGTCTCGTCTCGCGGTACCACTAGTTTTTCGATACCGAGGGTAAATCTCTAGATCGGCGGCGGCTTTGATCTGAAATTTTGGGAATTTAACCCGGGCCAACCCCAAAGTTTGTGAATCTGGTGGACCATTCACGTAGTAGATATTGGTCTGATAGCCGGGGGCACATGAGCCTGGGAAGTTTTTCGATACCGTGGCAAAATCTCTAAATCGACGGCACCTTTGATCTGAAATTTTGGGGATTTGACGAATACAAATGAAAGAATATTCTTAAGTTTTCAAAAAGTGGAGGGATATAAAAAAGTGCCTCCTCCAGGGTGGGAGCTTCACGGAAGGGGGTTTACAGTGTAGGTGGGTAGTGGTATGATGGTTGTGCTGGAGAGGGTTTTTTACGTGGTAGAGGTGGGTATTGGTCTGATAGCTGTGAAAACACAAGTTATGCAATCCCTGAAAATTTCATCTCATTTGGACTAGAGAATTAAAACATTAAATTCAAATGCTAATTTTGGAAATGTATATTACCAAAAAACTCAATCTGATCAATTTTCTGGAAACAAGAATCAGGCATAATAACAAATCTCAAAGCTTTTTACATTTCATCCACAATCATACTTTACAAAGTCTCCATGTTTTATTATACGGAACAGTCAGCAGTATATCTCGGTTTCACTCCGGTTTTCAGCTGGCTTGTTCCCTTTTCTTTTACTGCCGCAATATTTTCCATAAGAAAAGTAATTTGAACAGCTCCGGTAATTGTTCCGACAAAGTCGTACAATCAGAGTAATGAAGCAGTTAATAACTCTAAACCGCATCCGGGGCCCTTTTGCGAATGGGAAGATTTAAAATGTTTCCAGAAATAATTTCTTGGCTGCTACACTACTTGGAAATAAGTTCTAACTTGGGCGGAGATTAATTAAGTGTTTTGTTGTATGTAACTACAAAATTCCAAAAAAAAAACCTGGAAAATCAGTACAGTAACAATTATAGCAGCATCTGTAGTAACGTTGTGTAACAAATTATCGAAAAGGATATTAGAAAACTTTTGCCGCATTGGACCATAAACTTGGCCGTGTGGCGCAAATCGTTGTTCTGTGAATATTCCAGTAGATTTGCGAGCCCACTGGCTGTTTGATGCACGTGGAGGAAATTAGTCAAGTTGGGGAACGTTTGGGAATAATGGTCGCCCTGTCAACCCCTCTGGCCCGTAAATTATTTGATACATACTATATATGGCCGTATATATGCTCCTGCTTTTATCGTTCCAATGAATTATGAGCTGATGATGAAGCCAAAGGCTTTTGTTTAAACTAACTTTATGTTTTACAATGAAAGTTAAACCCAGTGGGATTTTATTGAATTTTAGCTACCATCCTAGACTTTTAATGATGTTGTAAATCCTGATGGACACTGGCAAACTTTGTGATAGCTTTTATGTAAAATTTATTTTGAACAGGTACATTGTTGAATTTTTGAGACAATTACTCCAAAAGCATGTTATTCCCTAATGAAGACAAATAGAAGACTATCAAAAACATATTACCATCCTTCTTGTATCTATTGCTCCCCATCAATCACCCTTTTCTCTCGAGACGGTGCACGTGCCAACTTTAATCACTTAACAGGCTATAGAATTTTCTATAGGACAGATACTTGTTTTTCCAAATTTAATTAAAATATATGTATTTTGCAATGCAGCTAATGAGCAATAAAACCCTAATCCTAGAGGATTAAAACAAATTTTACGATGTCTATTCCGGTAATTCCCAAACTTACTATACTCAGGGTCTAGTACTGTTTTAATTAACTTTGTTTATGTACAACCCTCGTTGCAAAGCTAATTAGGACAGTAGTATTGCAGAAAACAAAATAAAGAAAATGTTTGTTAACTAAGTTAGTTACAAATACCTACATTTAGACGTCATGGTTTATTGCATGCCAGAAGACTATTTGGATTCGGCTTATAACACTCGGGAAACGTTGCCACGCATACTTCGACTTCATTATTACTACAATTTTGGGGGGTCCGACCCCTTTTAAATTTCGCTTTTTATGTCGTAAAACGTGCGTCGTTAAGTTTAATTAATTTCGGCTCTGGATATGAGAGCCCTATGGTCCGATCGATTGAAGCGGGAAGTTGGTATATTTTAAACTGAATAAAGGTTCTCAGAAAGATAATAATATACTGGAAATTGAAAGGCCAGAATTGAGAGGTGACACAACTTATTGGAATCTGGAAATCTTCAAGAAAAGTCATATGTTGAATTCTGATAATAACAAGGGGTAAACCACCATCCCAGAATTGGTGCAAACAATTCCTCAAAGGGGAATTTTTTACGCATAATTCCCAAAAATTCCTACAAATTCCTCCAAATACCCCACAAATTCCTCTAAAAAAAGGGAAAATTTCGAAACTTTTTGTATGTAAGGAGGAAGGTGAGAAGCCCATTTTCCCAAAATTTCAAATTTTTCAAGTAGAAAATTACAACATGAGGGATCTTGGAAATCAACCTACAATAACTGAATTATTTGAAAATACAGTCTCACATATTTCAAAGTTTTCCTGGAAAACTATTAAAGGGAAAATTTTGATACTTTTTACATGTAAAAAAGAAGTTAAGAAGCTCATTTTCCCAAAATTTCAAATTTTTTTAGTAGAAAACAGCAACATGAAAAATCTTGGAAATCAACCTACAATAACTGCAATAATTGAAAATACAGTCTCACATATTTCAAAAATTTCCTGGAAAACTAGTGAAGGGAAATGTTTTTAAAACTATTTGCATGTGAAGAGGAAGGTGAGAAGCTCATTTTCCCAAAATTTCAAATTTTTCAAATAGAAAATTACAACATGAGGAATCTTGAAAATCAACTTACAATAACTGAATTAATTGAAAATACAGTCTCACACATTTCAAGGTTTTCCTGGAAAACTAGTGAAGGGAAAATTTTGGAACATTTTGCATGTAAAAAGGAAGGTGCGAAACTCATTTTCCCAAAATTTCAAATTTTTCCAGTGGAAAACAGCAACATGAAAAATCTTGGAAATCAACCTACAATAACTGAATTAATTGAAAATACAGTCTCACACATTTCAAAGATTTCCTGGAAAACTAGTGAAGGGAAAATTTTGAAACTTTTTGCATGTAAAAAGGAAGGTGAGAAGCTCATTTTTCCAGAATTTCAAATTTTTCCAGTAGAAAATAACATGAAAAATCTTGGAAATCAACCTACAAAAACTGAATTAGTTGAAAATACAGTCTCACACATTTCAAACTTTTCCTTGAAAACTAGTAAAGGGAAAATTTTTGCATGTAAAGAAGAGGGTGAGAAGCTCATTTTCCCAAAATTTTTCAAATTTTTTCAGTAGAAAACAGCAACATGAAAAATCTTGGAAATCAACCTACAATAACTGGAATAATTTAAAATACAGTCTCACATATTTCAAAGATTTCCTGCAAAACTAGTGAAGGGGAAATTTTGAAACTTTTTGTATGTGAAGAGGAAGGTGAGAAGCTCATTTTCCCAAAATTTCAAATTCTTCCAGTAGAAAACAGCAACATGAAAAATCTTGAAAATCAACCTACAAAAACTGAATAAGTTGAAAATACAGTCTCACTTATTTCATAGTTTTCCTGAAAAAAGTGATAGGGAAAATTTGAAACTTTTTGCATGTAAAGAGGAAGCTGAGAAGCTCATTTTCCCAAAATTTAAAATTTTTCCAGTAAAAAACAGCAACATGAAAAATCTTGGAAATCAACCTAAAAAAACTGAATTAACTGAAAATACAGTCTCACACATTTCAAAGTTTTCCTGAAAAACTAGTGAAGGGAAAATTTTGATACTTTTTGCATGTGAAGATCAAGGTAAGAAGCTCATTTTCCCAAAATTTTAAATCTTTCTAGTAGAAAACAGCAACATGAAAAATCTTGGAAATCAACCTACAAAAACTGAATAAGTTGAAAACACAGTCTCACATATTTTAAATTTTTCCTGGAAAACTAGTGAAGGGAAAATTTTGGAACATTTTGCATGTAAAAAGGAAGGTGCGAAACTCATTTTCCCAAAATTTCAAATTTTTCGAGTGGAAAACAGCAACATTAAAAATCTTGGAAATCAACCTACAAAAACTGAATTAGTTGAAAATACAGTCTCAAAGTTTTCCTGGAAAACTAGAGAAGGGAAAATTTTGAAACTTTTTGCATATAAAGAGGAAAGTGAGAAGCTCATTTTCCCAAAATTTCTAATTTTTCAAATAGAAAATTACATGAGGAATCTTGGAAATCAACCTACAATAACTGAATTAATTGAAAATATAGTCTCATTTATTTCAAAGTTTTCCTGAAAAAAGTGAAAGGGAAAATTTGAAAATTTTGGCATGTAAAGAGGAAGCTAGAAGCTCATTTTCCCAGAATTTCAAATTTTTTTAGTAGAAAATTACAACATGAGGAATCTTGAAAATCAACCTAAAATAACTGAATTAATTGAAAATACAGTCTCATATATTTCAAAGTTTTCCTGGAAAACTAGTGAAGGGAAAAATTTTGAAACTTTTTGCATGTAAAGAGGAAGCTGGGAAGCTCATTTTCCCAAATTTTCAAATTTTTCCAATGAAAAATAACAACATGAAAAATCTTGGAAATCAACCTAAAAAAACTGAATTAACTGAAAATACAGTCTCACACATTTCAAAGTTTTCCTGAAAAACTAGTGAAGGGAAAATTTTGATACTTTTTGCATGTGAAGATCAAGGTAAGAAGCTCATTTTCCCAAAATTTTAAATCTTTCTAGTAGAAAACAGCAACATGAAAAATCTTGGAAATCAAGCTACAATAACTGAATTAATTGAAAATACAGTCTCCCACATTTCAAGGATTTCCTGGAAAAATTGTCAAGGGAAAATTTTGAAATTTTTTGCATGTAAAGGGGAAGGTGAGAAGCTCATTTTCCAAAAATTTCAAATTTTTCCAGTAGAAAACAGCAACATGATAAATCTTGGAAATCAACCTACAAAAACTGAATAAGTTGAAAATACAGTCTCACACATTTCAAAGTTTTCCTGGAAAACTAGTGAAGGGAAAATTTTGAAACTTTTTGCATATAAAGAGAAAAGTGAGAAGCTCATTCTCCCAAAATTTCAAATTTTTCAAATAGAAAATTACAACATGAGGAATCTTGGAAATCAACTTACAATAACTGAATTAATTGAAAACACAGTCTCACACATTTCAAAGTTTTCCTGTAAAACTAGGGAAGGGAAAATTTTGAAACTTTTTGCATGTAAAAAGGAAGGTAAGAAGCTCATTTTCCCAAAATTTTAAATTTTTTCAGTGAAAAATAACAACATGGAAAATCTTGGAAATCAGCCTACAAAAACTGAATTAGTTGAAAATACAGTCTCACACATTTCAAAACTTCCTGAAAAACTAGTAAACTTTTGCATGTAAAGAAGAAGGTAAGAAGCTCATTTTCCCAAAATTTTTTCAGTGGAAAACAGCAACATGAAAAATCTTGGAAATTAACCTACAATAACTGAATTAATTGAAAATACAGTCTCACATATTTCAAAGATTTCCTGGAAAACTAGTGAAGGGAAAATTTTGAAACTTTTTGCATGTAAAAAGGAAGGTGCGAAACTCATTTTCCCAAAATTTCAAATTTTTCCAGTGGAAAACAGCAACATGAAAAATCTTGGAAATCAACCTACAAAAACTGAATAAGTTGAAAATGCAGTCTCACACATTTGAAAGTTTTCCTGGAAAACTAGAAAAGGGAAAATTTTGAAACTTTGCATGTAAAGAGGAAAATGAGAACCTCATTTTCCCAAAGTTTCAAATTTTTCCAGTGAAAAATAACAACATGAAAATCTTGGAAATCAGCCTACAAAAACTGGTATTCATTATTCTTTTGAATTTTTTAAATTTGACAGTTTCCTTTAAATTCCTCATAAATTTCTCACCAATTCTCCCAAATTCCCCATAAATTCCTCCAAATTCCCTATAAATTCCCCAAATTCTCATGAATTCGGATGAGTTCCTTCAAATTCCTCACAAATTCCTCTAAATTTCCCACAAATTCCTCTAAATTCCCCATATTTTTGGCAAAGAACTCCTAGGTGGTTTGCCCCTAGGATAATAATAATTAGGAATTGAAAATTCTTAAAGCTGCATAAGTTTTTATGTACCTATACCAAATCTTGAAAATTAAAAGTTATACCTATATATTTTTTTTGAAATAGTAGTTTTTATGTCTCACAGTGAAGAGAATAGTTAAAGAACTGGCGTAAAACACACAGTCTATCTTCACTCTCTATTTTATAAAAATATAATCAGTTGAAAGGGGGGTTGAACATATTTCGAATCTATCATAGATGCATCATCAGCATAAATTTTATAAGGCACAAAATATAGGAGTTAGGGGGACCTGGCATGTAGGTATCTTGTTAAGTAATGTTAATTTTGTTTGTCGTAATTATTGTAAGTGTTCAATTTTTGGAATAAAACGAATGTTACTGATAGTGAAGGTCAAAACTGATCGAAACGTTTAAATAAATATATTATGAAATCTGACTGACATTTCGAACATTATTTGAACCTATACCCAAGAAAATTTCAACAAATAATATAGTTTACGGTTCAAGAAAAAAGACGTTTTAAAAACAGCATTATTAGTTATACACATCGAGCTTTTCTGGAAAGCATATTGAATATCTATCTGGTAACAGTTTCCAGAGTATTCCTTTCTGTTAACGAGTGGCTAATTTTTTGAGAGGTGGTTTTATCGAAGGCCCCCTCAATGTCGATGAAAACCTCAAGGGCTGACTTTCTGATATCCAGCGTTTTTTCCACTCGCCCAGCAACCAGGTGGAGGGCCGTGTCCGTTGATCTTCCAGGGGTTTATGCATGTTGATAAGGGTGGAGTGGTTTGGTTAATAAAACTCCATCCTTTTGTACTTTTCGCATAGCCTCTTCATTGTTTTCACAGAGAAAATGATGAGAGGCTTATCTTTATTATGCTATTGTTTTTTGCATATTAAAATAACAAAATTTAAACAAAACAAACCCTAAACATAAATAAAACGAAACGTATAATGCATATGGCCATTTCGAATGTTTAGTGTAAATGGCGGGGTCGTAAATATTTTAGTTTTGGCATCATTGCCGTGTATCGTAAATTGCACATGCAAATTTGATAATTTATTGTTGCGTTGTGCGGGCGACGAACACGATTGTTTTCTAAAGTTTCCAATAAACAACAAACATTTGATTTGTTATTACAACTTTTCATTGATTATTACGCATTGATGTTTTGGTTTTGAAATATTGGTATATGGATTTGCAAAAATCAACAATCATTCCTGGACATTGAGTAATTCAAACTTTTCTGTCTGCTTTTTATACAGACCTTCCACATACTTCTTTCACAGATTGAAGTGTAACAAGTTGCCATTCCTTCCTGATATTAAAATTGTTTGTTTCAAATAAACTCCCCTTCTATATCCATACAAATGTTCAAGAAATTTCTTTGAGGGTTTATGCTGAAAGTAATCCATTATTTAGGTACGAAACGAGGCAAATTTGAAGCTGCCAGTCATAACAAATTGCTTTTTAAGGAAAATTTTACCTTTACGCACACTTTACAAGCACCTTGCTTTGTTCTGATTTTCCTTGTAACATTTTTGTACTAAAGACAAATGTGCTTCACGCAATTACACGCTGAGTCCAACTAAGATGAACGATGTCTTGAGTGAAATGTCACAAGTCTAAGTAAGCATATTCTTCTTGAAGCCCCCCTTGTTGCCATCAGGAAAACCCCAGGTGTTCTTTCGTCTGGGTTTTAGTTTACGTTTGATGGGGGTTTGCCTTAAAATCCCCATCAGTCAACTCTGCGGAAAATTTTCTTTATCTGTCTCATGAATACTAATATGAAATTTCCCTTCGGTCAACTTTCCTATTTTATATGTGACACTATCGAGAGTCGTTTTCGGAAAAGATTCGCACATAAAACTAACGTATATATAAAACCACGAGCCCGAGCTCTCTCTCTCTGGGAATATTAGAAAGTATTAAATCTGGATGCAATATTGCAGAGAAATGCAAATTTGCAGCTGGGATTTGGATTTTATATTGCTCTCTTCTTTTAAAATAAAATATCGATTGCTGAATCTAGCCCTCCTAGAAGAAAATGACTCAGTCAGTGGTAAGTAGGCAATTGACAAACACTGATTCTGACATTGGAGGGAGTTTATATTGGATTTATCGCCCTTGTGCAGCCTTTTGGGACAGATTACTTGAACAAATAGCGATGTGCATTCAAGCCATTTATGACTTCTCACGCTCTTCTTTTCCCTAGTTTACCGAACTATCGGAATTAGGGTTGTTTTGAATAATTAAGCAAGATGGATGAACAAAACGTACCCTTAATGGAAGAACATTTCTGCTTTTGTACCAGGGCGATCTATATCTATACTTTTGGTTTTACTAATCGACATTTAAATATAGGTACTCTGCTATATCGATTGCTGAAATCAAAATTTGGAAAAAACCAAAAATAAAAATTTTTACTTTTTCTAAGGGTACCCACTTTGAATTTATATGTCACAACATGGAGCCTGGCCTGACCTTTTCTTTTATATCTGTGATTTATAGAGGATTCAATTAGCTCTAATTTAGGCCTAATTACGTTGAGATAGGAGTGAAATTAAAAAAGATGTGAAACAAAACATACCTCGATGTCGTAGAACGGCACTAATGAGTTGCTTTATTTCAATTTCAATATTTCTGAATGTCTTTTTTCATAGATTTCAGCTTCAAATCTTAGAAAAATTTAGTGTATGGAGTTTGAGAGGTTCCAAATGATCATTTAGACACAAAATATCAACATAAAAAAAATCATTTTAGTACTAAGGTAACCTTATGATTTAGATTTTGGAAAACTTTGAAAGGTCATAACTTTTTTTCTATTATAGATAAAAAGCTGAAATTTTCACTGAATTTTATCCCTTTCAAAGGACTACAATCCCTGAAAATTTCAGCTCATTTGCACTTATAGTTCCTGAGATAAAATCGTGTTAAGCAATTTGGGGTGATTTATCAATTTTTTAATTTTTCTGAGTGCCTTTTTTCATAGACTTCGGTTTCAAATCTAAGAATAATACCTACCTTATGATTTAGATTTTGGAAAACTTTGAAAGGTCATAACTTTTTTTCTATTATAGATAGAAAACTGAAATTTTCACTGAATTTTATCCCTTTCAAAGGACTACAATCCCTGAAAATTTCAGCTCATTTGCACTTATAGTTCCTGAGATAAAATCGTGTTAAGCAATTTGGGGTGATATATCAATTTTTCAATTTTTCTGAGTGCCTTTTTTCATAGACTTCGGTTTCAAATCTAAGAATAATTTAGTGTATGGAGTTTGGGGTATGTTGATTGACCATTAGGATGCAAAATCTCGACAATAAAAAATTTGAAATTTCATCGTTTTAGTAAGAAGTTACCTACCTTATGATTTAGATTTTGGAAAACTTTGAAAGGTCATAACTTTTTTTCTATTATAGATAAAAAGCTGAAATTTTCACTGAATTTTATCCCTTTCAAAGGACTACAATCCCTGAAAATTTCAGCTCATTTGCACTTATAGTTCCTGAGATAAAATCGTGTTAAGCAATTTGGGGTGATATATCAATTTTTCAATTTTTCTGAGTGCCTTTTTTCATAGACTTTGGTTTCAAATCTAAGAATAATTTAGTGTATGGAGTTTGGGGTATGTTGATTGACCATTAGGATGCAAAATCTCGACATTAAAAAATTTGAAATTTCATCGTTTTAGTGAGAAGATACCTACCTTATGATTTAGATTTTGGAAAATTTTGAAAGGTCATAACTTTTTTTCTATTACAGATGGAAAACTGAAATTTTCACTGAATTTTATCCCTTTCAAAGGACTACAATCCCTGAAAATTTCAGCTCTTTTGCACTTATAGTTCCTGAGATAAAATCGTTTTAAGCAATTTGAGGTGATTTATCAATTTTTCAATTTTTCTGAGTGCCTTTTTTCATAGATTTCGGCTTAAAATCTGAGAATAATTTAGTGTATGGAGTTTGGGGTATGTTGATTGACCATTAGGATACAAAATCTTGACAAAAAAAAAATTGAAATTTCATCGTTTTAGTAGGAAGGTACCTACCTTATGATTTAGATTTTGGAAAATTTTGAAAGGTCATAACTTTTTTTCTATCATAGATAGAAAGCTGAAACTTTCACTAAATTTTATCCCTTTCAAAGGACTACAATCGCTGAAAATTTCAGCTCATTTGCACTTATAGTGTGTGGTATTATATTATAATATGATAAAAATCACGGATCACTCGACCCCCTTTTCAGTTTGAAGTTTTGGAGGTACCTGTCACCCCCGCTTAGGGGTTGACAGGTTTAGGTAGGAGGTGAAAATACCAATATGGCATTGCCCATTGGGTAATTTAATTTTCTAACGGAAAATGATAAAATACCATCAGTTATATTAAAGATTCTAAAGTTGCCGCCACCTGACCGAAACTGAAGCGAAAGTAGTGAAATAGTAGGAGCGGCACAAAAGTTAACCAGATTTTCAAAATTTCAATTATATTGGAAGACGCGTTCCGAATTTATCACCTGGTTGAAACGTCGTGGGACACCTTAGGCACAGGGCGAGGCAAGAAAAACTTCCCACCCAGGTTTTCTCAGCGGGCCCAGAGGCTCTCGGACTCCATACAAAAATAATTTCACAGTCAAAAAACATAATGCGTACGATTCTTAGAATATTGTCTTAAGAAACTTAATTGTAATCAAGAAAATACGAAAATCATTGAAAATTTTGCTGACTATTTACTACCCACATTTATTTCGAAAATGTAGGTATTCCGCAAAAAGTAAAATCGCGATCAATAATGTTAGCTGTTAGCATGGAAGATGGTAAACGAATTTCGTAAAATAATTATTTCCAGGGTTTTATGAGTTATGGCCGGTTTATTCACCTGATAAACTGTCAGGTATGCAATCTGCCGGATATAAACGCAATCTGTAATCCCATTTGTCGGCCAGTTATCCGCCGACCAGAATTAAAGAACGGTCAATTTATCATGCAGATACTTATCAGAGGATGAATAAACCAGGCCTTAGAACCAAATTATTATGGACCGACTGGTAACGTCCGTGCCAAATTTATCCTGCTGGTAAATTGAATTTAATTTTGAGCTTTACGAACAAGGTGAATTTGCCAATGACATTACCAATCGGTTCATATTTTGGCCTTAAGACAAACAGAATATATGCAATATTGTAATTGGGCCTCGCCAAACTACTCTGCCCTCAGGTCCAATATCTTGAAGTTACGCCACTGCCTACTTCTCAACCTTTAAACGAAGATGACAGCCGACAGGTACTCCCAAAACTTCAAATAGAAAAGAGGGGTCGATACGTCATTTGATAGAAAGTTTTAATAAGATTACTTATATTCTCGAAAAAATAAGTTGCTACTCATTATTAAAACCAGTCTGGCTAACTCAGTGGTTATACTATATATATATATTTTTATGAAAATATGGACATTATACCCTAGTCTTGGGTACAAATGGTACTGAAAGTTGTAGACAGTACGCACACATAAACATTTTCACTCTGCTTAGGGAATGTTTATTTCAATATAGGAATTGCCTTACCCAACATTGTAAATTTGTTGCAATAAAGACATCAAGACCTTAATATTATATTCATGTGTCTTCTTTTGGAGTTATCTGCAGGATTTACAGAAAAGATGAAAGGAATAACTTCCAGCATCTGATTCGATGCCTGATCTCCACTGTAATAAGCTACCTGGTGCACGTGGGCCCTCAACCACAATAATCCTGAGGGTGGCGCCCGAGGTAACCGTTAAAGTAAGAATAGGAAAAATCGGCGTTACAAAATTGGCGCCCGAGCAGGGACCCTCAATTGCTGTAAAAAGAAGTTTCGACTAGAATGAATCCGTTGACCAGTCCCTTGTAAAACCCAGACTCAAGATGACAGGAGGCAACACCAACGCTGGAGACCCGCCAACTACGAGTACCCCAAATACTATTGCACAGATGGTACATATTCACCCTGCCGAAATGGGGGCTTGTTAAAGTTAGGAAAGAATTGTGTCACTCGAACCCCCTTTTAATTTGATTTTGAAAAGTGCACAATAGGTTAGCTAATCTGCTGTACTGTTAGAGATAGAAAGCTGAAATTTTCAGCGATTCATATCCCGGTAGAGGACTACAATCCCGGAAAATTCAGCTAATTTGGACTCAGAGTTTCAGAATTAAAATTGCGTTAAGCAGTTTGGAATAAATTGCTAAATTTATCAATTTTCTGAGTGTCTTTTTTCATAGATTTTGGCTTCAAATCACAGAATATTTTAGTGTATGGAGTTTAGGGAACCCAAGTGATCATTTAGACACAAAATCTCAACATAAAAATATTTGAAATTTAACGTACTGACTGTAAATTCTTGATCAGAATAGGATTAAAGGAATTCCAAGAAGATCCATTTAAACCAAATCAATTTTGTTAATTAACAAATCCGTTCCTGAATATATAAAAAAAGATCAACATTTTCGTTATTATGATGAAAACAAGCTTAACTTATTTTACACAACACAAAAATATTAATTATCTTAATACCAAATTTAAACGCCTCAGTCAGACTTTGCAACAAAGATACAAGGGTAAGTAATTTTTCAATAACAATAATAATAATAATAAGTAAAATTTAATTATAGATGTTGTGGATTTACACTATTATTATTTTGGTTGCAATAGTTTATGCCTATTGTACAAGAAATTTCAATTACTGGAAAACAAGAAACGTCCCCTTTTTGAAACCGATACCCTTTTTGGGTAACCTTTGGCCTACTTTAAAAATGCAACAAACCTTAGGTGAATGGCTTTGTGACAAATGTCGCGAAACGAACCAAGATTACTTTGGAATCTACGTGCTAGACCAACCTGTATTGGTTGTACAATCGCCCAAAATGATCAAGCAAATTTTACAAAAAGATTTTGTCTATTTTCAAAACAGATCAGCCTCAGTTCCTAGGAAAAACCTTGTTTTGTCTAGTAATTTGTTTTTCGCTAAAAATACCAAATGGAAGATGGTGAGGAGTCATGTGACGCCAGTTTTCAGCTCAGGCAAAATCAAGTTAATGTTTGCTCACATTTTAAATGAAACCACTGCAATGATTGATTATATTGATGGATTGGTTAATATGAGTGATGTTGAATCTAAGGAAATATGTGCTAAGTATTCCACGAATGTTATTGCCAAATGTGCTTTTGGTGTTGATGCTAAATCTTTTGAAAGTGAACAAGCGGAATTTAGAAAACTTGGACGACGTATTTTTGATTTTAGGTTTGTCATTAAAAACTCATTACTTATAATTAATAAGTTTTTTCTATATAGATATTCAACAGCAATTAGGCAATTTACTTGTTTTCTGTTTCCAAATATAGTACAGTGGTTCAATATTTCCGTAATTGACGATGATACTCTTGCACGACTGAAAATAATATTTTTGGAAGTTTACAACAGCAGACTTAGTTCGGGAAACTTTGAAGGAAACGACTTAGTCGATATTTTAATAGAAGCTACCAAAAATTTACCAGAATTTGGCAAGTAATTCATCACTTATCATCGATATTTTGAAAATATTAGTGAATTTTCTTTTAGATGAAAATGTTTTATTAGGACAAGCCATTCAATTTTTCCTAGCAGGATTTGAAACAACTGGTTCCATTTTGAGTTTCACTTTGTACGAACTTTGTTTGGATCAGGAGATACAAGAAAAATTAAGAGAGGAAATTTTTGAAATTACAAAAAAGCACAACAATAGTATCACATATGAGAGTATTTCTGAGATGAAATATTTGGACATGTGCGTAACAGGTAAACAATGATTCATATAAAAACCCTTTTTAATGCATAAAAATTTTTTTTAGAAACTCTACGCAAATATCCCAGTGTTCCATTTCTGGATAGAGTAACTGATTCAACCTATAAAATAGCTGGAACAGATATAATCTTAGACAAAGGCATACCAATTTATATACCTCTATTTGGTGTCCATTACAATCCAGACATTTATCCAGATCCCCATAAATACAATCCAGAAAGGTTTAGAGATAAAAGCCGATTAAATAAAGAGTCTTTAACTTATTTGCCTTTTGGAGAAGGTCCTAGAATATGCATTGGTATGTTTTTTTACTGAATAGTTTTTCCTTAAACTAGTTTTTTGTATATTATAGGAATCAGGTTTGGATTATTGGTAGTCAAATTGGGCTTGATAGCGATTTTACAAAAATTCAAACTAGAGGCAACTGATAACACGCCGATACCAATGAAATTTGCTAGCAGAAGCATTGTTTTACAAGCCGATAAAGGAATTCCTTTAAAATTTGTGCCCCTTAAGTAATGATAAGTAATTTATCAATGTGGAATTTTTCATTGTAATAATAAATAAAAGAAATTATACCTATATGAAAATATTTTTAATGCAAAAAATACCAAGAATTCAAAGCGATTGAGTTATTATTAATGGAGTTACGATTTTTTGAAAATAATGATGTTTTGTAAAGTAAGACTTTACAACAATTTTTTCACTCAAAAACTAACGTGAGTGAAAAGTTGAAAATTTGAGGACTTTTTGCTAATGAATTAATGTGAAAAATACCAAAAACTCAAAGCGATTGAGTTATTATTAATAGAGTTACAATAATTTGAAAATAATGATGTTTTGTAAAGTAAGATTTTAAAAACAATTTTTTCACTCAAAAACTAAAGTGAGTGGAAAGTTGAAAATTTGAGGACTTTTTTTCTAATGAATTAATGTAAAAAATACCAGAAACTCAAAGCGATTGAGTTATTATTAATGGAGTTACAATTATTTGAAAATAATGATGTTTTGTAAAGTAAGACTTTACAAACAATTTTTTCACTCAAAAACTAAAGTGAGTGGAAAGTTGAAATTTTAAGGACTTTTTCCTAATGATTTATTGTAAAAAATACCAAAAACTCAAAGCGATTGAGTTATTATTAATGGAGTTACGATTTTTTGAAAATAATGATTTTTTGTAAAGTAAGACTTTACAAACAATTTTTTCACTCAAAAACTAAAATGAGGAGAAAGTTGAAATTTTGAAGACTTTTTCCTAATGATTTATTGTAAAAAATACCAAGAATTCAAAGCGATTGAGTTATTATTAATGGAGTTACGATTTTTTGAAAATAATGATGTTTTGTAAAGTAAGACTTTACAACAATTTTTTCACTCAAAAACTAACGTGAGTGAAAAGTTGAAAATTTGAGGACTTTTTGCTAATGAATTAATGTGAAAAATACCAAAAACTCAAAGCGATTGAGTTATTATTAATAGAGTTACAATAATTTGAAAATAATGATGTTTTGTAAAGTAAGATTTTAAAAACAATTTTTTCACTCAAAAACTAAAGTGAGTGGAAAGTTGAAAATTTGAGGACTTTTTTTCTAATGAATTAATGTAAAAAATACCAGAAACTCAAAGCGATTGAGTTATTATTAATGGAGTTACAATTATTTGAAAATAATGATGTTTTGTAAAGTAAGACTTTACAAACAATTTTTTCACTCAAAAACTAAAGTGAGTGGAAAGTTGAAATTTTAAGGACTTTTTCCTAATGATTTATTGTAAAAAATACCAAAAACTCAAAGCGATTGAGTTATTATTAATGGAGTTACGATTTTTTGAAAATAATGATTTTTTGTAAAGTAAGACTTTACAAACAATTTTTTCACTCAAAAACTAAAATGAGGAGAAAGTTGAAATTTTGAAGACTTTTTCTTAATGATTTATTGTAAGAAATACCAAAAACTCAAAGCGATTGAGTTATTATTAATGGAGTTACGATTTTTTGAAAATAATGATGTTTTGTAAAGTAAGACTTTACAAACAATTTTTTCACTCAAAAACTAAAATGAAGAGAAAGTTGAAATTTTGAAGACTTTTTCTTAATGATTTATTGTAAGAAATACCAAAAACTCAAAGCGATTGAGTTATTATTAATGGAGTTACGATTTTTTGAAAATAATGATGTTTTGTAAAGTAAGACTTTACAAACAATTTTTTCACTCAAAAACTAAAATGAGGAGAAAGTTGAAATTTTGAAGACTTTTTCCTAATGATTTATTGTAAAAAATACCAAAAACTCAAAGCGATTGAGTTATTATTAATGGAGTTACGATTTTTTGAAAATAATGATGTTTTGTAAAGTAAGACTTTACAAACAATTTTTTCACTCAAAAACTAAAATGAAGAGAAAGTTGAAATTTTGAAGACTTTTTCTTAATGATTTATTGTAAGAAATACCAAAAACTCAAAGCGATTGAGTTATTATTAATGGAGTTACGATTTTTTGAAAATAATGATGTTTTGTAAAGTAAGACTTTACAAACAATTTTTTCACTCAAAAACTAAAATGAGGAGAAAGTTGAAATTTTGAAGACTTTTTCCTAATGATTTATTGTAAAAAATACCAAAAACTCAAAGCGATTGAGTTATTATTAATGGAGTTACGATTTTTTGAAAATAATGATGTTTTGTAAAGTAAGACTTTACAACAATTTTTTCACTCAAAAACTAACGTGAGTGAAAAGTTGAAAATTTGAGGACTTTTTGCTAATGAATTAATGTGAAAAATACCAAAAACTCAAAGCGATTGAGTTATTATTAATAGAGTTACAATAATTTGAAAATAATGATGTTTTGTAAAGTAAGATTTTAAAAACAATTTTTTCACTCAAAAACTAAAGTGAGTGGAAAGTTGAAAATTTGAGGACTTTTTTTCTAATGAATTAATGTAAAAAATACCAGAAACTCAAAGCGATTGAGTTATTATTAATGGAGTTACAATTATTTGAAAATAATGATGTTTTGTAAAGTAAGACTTTACAAACAATTTTTTCACTCAAAAACTAAAGTGAGTGGAAAGTTGAAATTTTAAGGACTTTTTCCTAATGATTTATTGTAAAAAATACCAAAAACTCAAAGCGATTGAGTTATTATTAATGGAGTTACGATTTTTTGAAAATAATGATTTTTTGTAAAGTAAGACTTTACAAACAATTTTTTCACTCAAAAACTAAAATGAGGAGAAAGTTGAAATTTTGAAGACTTTTTCCTAATGATTTATTGTAAAAAATACCAAAAACTCAAAGCGATTCAGTTATTATTAATGGAGTTACAATTATTTGAAAATAATGATGTTTTGTAAAGTAAGACTTTACAAACAATTTTTTCACTCAAAAACTAAAATGAGGAGAAAGTTGAAATTTTGAAGACTTTTTCCTAATGATTTATTGTAAAAAATACCAAAAACTCAAAGCGATTGAGTTATTATTAATGGAGTTACGATTTTTTGAAAATAATGATTTTTTGTAAAGTAAGACTTTACAAACAATTTTTTCACTCAAAAACTAAAATGAGGAGAAAGTTGAAATTTTGAAGACTTTTTCCTAATGATTTATTGTAAAAAATACCAAAAACTCAAAGCGATTGAGTTATTATTAATGGAGTTACGATTTTTTGAAAATAATGATTTTTTGTAAAGTAAGACTTTACAAACAATTTTTTCACTCAAAAACTAAAATGAGGAGAAAGTTGAAATTTTGAAGACTTTTTCCTAATGATTTATTGTAAAAAATACCAAAAACTCAAAGCGATTGAGTTATTATTAATGGAGTTACGATTTTTTGAAAATAATGATTTTTTGTAAAGTAAGACTTTACAAACAATTTTTTCACTCAAAAACTAAAATGAGGAGAAAGTTGAAATTTTGAAGACTTTTTCCTAATGATTTATTGTAAAAAATACCAAAAACTCAAAGCGATTCAGTTATTATTAATGGAGTTACAATTATTTGAAAATAATGATGTTTTGTAAAGTAAGACTTTACAAACAATTTTTTCACTCAAAAACTAAAATGAGGAGAAAGTTGAAATTTTGAAGACTTTTTCCTAATGATTTATTGTAAAAAATACCAAAAACTCAAAGCGATTGAGTTATTATTAATGGAGTTACGATTTTTTGAAAATAATGATTTTTTGTAAAGTAAGACTTTACAAACAATTTTTTCACTCAAAAACTAAAATGAGGAGAAAGTTGAAATTTTGAAGACTTTTTCCTAATGATTTATTGTAAAAAATACCAAAAACTCAAAGCGATTGAGTTATTATTAATGGAGTTACGATTTTTTGAAAATAATGATTTTTTGTAAAGTAAGACTTTACAAACAATTTTTTCACTCAAAAACTAAAATGAGGAGAAAGTTGAAATTTTGAAGACTTTTTCCTAATGATTTATTGTAAAAAATACCAAAAACTCAAAGCGATTGAGTTATTATTAATGGAGTTACGATTTTTTGAAAATAATGATTTTTTGTAAAGTAAGACTTTACAAACAATTTTTTCACTCAAAAACTAAAATGAGGAGAAAGTTGAAATTTTGAAGACTTTTTCCTAATGATTTATTGTAAAAAATACCAAAAACTCAAAGCGATTCAGTTATTATTAATGGAGTTACAATTATTTGAAAATAATGATGTTTTGTAAAGTAAGACTTTACAAACAATTTTTTCACTCAAAAACTAAAATGAGGAGAAAGTTGAAATTTTGAAGACTTTTTCCTAATGATTTATTGTAAAAAATACCAAAAACTCAAAGCGATTGAGTTATTATTAATGGAGTTACGATTTTTTGAAAATAATGATTTTTTGTAAAGTAAGACTTTACAAACAATTTTTTCACTCAAAAACTAAAATGAGGAGAAAGTTGAAATTTTGAAGACTTTTTCCTAATGATTTATTGTAAAAAATACCAAAAACTCAAAGCGATTGAGTTATTATTAATGGAGTTACGATTTTTTGAAAATAATGATTTTTTGTAAAGTAAGACTTTACAAACAATTTTTTCACTCAAAAACTAAAATGAGGAGAAAGTTGAAATTTTGAAGACTTTTTCCTAATGATTTATTGTAAAAAATACCAAAAACTCAAAGCGATTGAGTTATTATTAATGGAGTTACGATTTTTTGAAAATAATGATTTTTTGTAAAGTAAGACTTTACAAACAATTTTTTCACTCAAAAACTAAAATGAGGAGAAAGTTGAAATTTTGAAGACTTTTTCCTAATGATTTATTGTAAAAAATACCAAAAACTCAAAGCGATTGAGTTATTATTAATGGAGTTACGATTTTTTGAAAATAATGATGTTTTGTAAAGTAAGACTTTACAAACAATTTTTTCACTCAAAAACTAAAATGAGGAGAAAGTTGAAATTTTGAAGACTTTTTCCTAATGATTTATTGTAAAAAATACCAAAAACTCAAAGCGATTGAGTTATTATTAATGGAGTTACGATTTTTTGAAAATAATGATGTTTTGTAAAGTAAGACTTTACAAACAATTTTTTCACTCAAAAACTAAAATGAGGAGAAAGTTGAAATTTTGAAGACTTTTTCCTAATGATTTATTGTAAAAAATACCAAAAACTCAAAGCGATTGAGTTATTATTAATGGAGTTACGATTTTTTGAAAATAATGATTTTTTGTAAAGTAAGACTTTACAAACAATTTTTTCACTCAAAAGAGAAAGTTGAAATTTTGAAGACTTTTTCCTAATGATTTATTGTAAAAAATACCAAAAACTCAAAGCGATTGAGTTATTATTAATAGAGTTACAATAATTTGAAAATAATGTTGTTTTGTAAAGTAAGACTTTACAAACAATTTTTTCACTCAAAAACTAACGTGAGTGGAAAGTTGAAAATTTGAGGATTTTTTGCTAATGAATTATTGTGAAAAATACCAAAAACTCAAAGCGATCGAGTTATTATTAATGGACTTACGATTATTTGAAAATAATGATGTTTTGTAAAGTGAGACTTTACAAACAATTTTTTCACTCAAAAACTAAAGTGAGTAGAAAGTTGAAATTCTAAGGACTTTTTTCTAATGATTCAATGTAAAAAATACTAAAAACTCAATGCGATTGAGTTATTATTAATGGAGTTACGATTATTTGAAAATAATGATGTTTTGTAAAGTGAGACTTTACAAACAATTTTTTCATTCAAAAACTAAAGTGAGTGGAAAGTTGAAATTTTGAGGACTTTTTCCTAATGATTTATTGTAAAAAATACTAAAAACTCAAAGCGATTGAACTATTATTAATGGAGTTACGATTCTTTGAAAATAATGATGTTTTGTAAAATAAGACTTCACAAACAATTTTTTCACTCAAAAACTAAAGTGAGTGGAAAGTTGAAATTCTGAGAACTTTTTGCTAATGAATTAATGTAAAAAATACCCAAAACTCAAAGCGATCGAGTTATTATTAATGGAGTTATGATTTTTTGAAAATAATGATGTTTTGTAAAGTAAGACTTTACAAACAATTTTTTCACTCAAAAACTAAAGTGAGTGGAAAGTTGAAATTTTGAGGACTTTTTTCTAATGATTCAATGTAAAAAATACTAAAAACTCAATGCGATTGAGTTATTATTAATGGAGTTACGATTATTTGAAAATAATGATGTTTTGTAAAGTGAGACTTTACAAACAATTTTTTCATTCAAAAACTAAAGTGAGTGGAAAGTTGAAATTTTGAGGACTTTTTCCTAATGATTTATTGTAAAAAATACTAAAAACTCAAAGCGATTGAACTATTATTAATGGAGTTACGATTCTTTGAAAATAATGATGTTTTGTAAAATAAGACTTCACAAACAATTTTTTCACTCAAAAACTAAAGTGAGTGGAAAGTTGAAATTTTGAGAACTTTTTGCTAATGAATTAATGTAAAAAATACCCAAAACTCAAAGTGATCGAGTTATTATTAATGGAGTTATGATTTTTTGAAAATAATGATGTTTTGTAAAGTAAGACTTTACAAACAATTTTTTCACTCAAAAACTAAAGTGAGTGGAAAGTTGAAAATTTGAGGACTTTTTTTCTAATGAATTAATGTAAAAAATACCAGAAACTCAAAGCGATTGAGTTATTATTAATGGAGTTACAATTATTTGAAAATAATGATGTTTTGTAAAGTAAGACTTTACAAACAATTTTTTCAGTCAAAAACTAAAGTGAGTGGAAAGTTTGAATTTTGAGGACTTTTTCTTAATGATTTATTGTGAAAGATACTAAAAACTTGAAGCGATTGAGCTATTATTAATGGAGTTACGATTTTTTGAAAATAATGATGTTTTGTAAAGTAAGACTACAACAATTTTTTCACTCAAAAACTAAAGTGAGTGGAAAGTTGAAATTTTGAAGACTTTTTCCTAATGATTTATTGCAAAAAATACCAAAAACTCAAAGCGACTGAGTTATTATCAATGGAGTTACGATTTTTTGAAAATAATGATGTTTTGTAAAGTAAGACTTTACAACAATTTTTTCACTCAAAAACTAAAGTGAGTGGAAAGTTGAAAATTTGAGGACTTTTTTCTAATGAATTAATGTAAAAAATACCAGAAACTCAAAGCGATTGAGTTATTATTAATGGAGTTACAATTATTTGAAAATAATGATGTTTTGTAAAGTAAGACTTTACAAACAATTTTTTCACTCAAAAACTAAAGTGAGTGGAAAGTTGAAAATTTGAGGATTTTTTGCTAATGAATTATTGTGAAAAATACCAAAAACTCAAAGCGATCGAGTTATTATTAATGGACTTACGATTATTTGAAAATAATGATGTTTTGTAAAGTGAGACTTTACAAACAATTTTTTCACTCAAAAACTAAAGTGAGTAGAAAGCTGAAATTCTAAGGACTTTTTTCTAATGATTCAATGTAAAAAATACTAAAAACTCAATGCGATTGAGTTATTATTAATGGAGTTACGATTATTTGAAAATAATGATGTTTTGTAAAGTGAGACTTTACAAACAATTTTTTCATTCAAAAACTAAAGTGAGTGGAAAGTTGAAATTTTGAGGACTTTTTCCTAATGATTTATTGTAAAAAATACTAAAAACTCAAAGCGATTGAACTATTATTAATGGAGTTACGATTCTTTGAAAATAATGATGTTTTGTAAAATAAGACTTCACAAACAATTTTTTCACTCAAAAACTAAAGTGAGTGGAAAGTTGAAATTTTGAGAACTTTTTGCTAATGAATTAATGTAAAAAATACCCAAAACTCAAAGTGATCGAGTTATTATTAATGGAGTTATGATTTTTTGAAAATAATGATGTTTTGTAAAGTAAGACTTTACAAACAATTTTTTCACTCAAAAACTAAAGTGAGTGGAAAGTTGAAAATTTGAGGACTTTTTTTCTAATGAATTAATGTAAAAAATACCAGAAACTCAAAGCGATTGAGTTATTATTAATGGAGTTACAATTATTTGAAAATAATGATGTTTTGTAAAGTAAGACTTTACAAACAATTTTTTCAGTCAAAAACTAAAGTGAGTGGAAAGTTTGAATTTTGAGGACTTTTTCTTAATGATTTATTGTGAAAGATACTAAAAACTTGAAGCGATTGAGCTATTATTAATGGAGTTACGATTTTTTGAAAATAATGATGTTTTGTAAAGTAAGACTACAACAATTTTTTCACTCAAAAACTAAAGTGAGTGGAAAGTTGAAATTTTGAAGACTTTTTCCTAATGATTTATTGCAAAAAATACCAAAAACTCAAAGCGACTGAGTTATTATCAATGGAGTTACGATTTTTTGAAAATAATGATGTTTTGTAAAGTAAGACTTTACAACAATTTTTTCACTCAAAAACTAAAGTGAGTGGAAAGTTGAAAATTTGAGGACTTTTTTCTAATGAATTAATGTAAAAAATACCAGAAACTCAAAGCGATTGAGTTATTATTAATGGAGTTACAATTATTTGAAAATAATGATGTTTTGTAAAGTAAGACTTTACAAACAATTTTTTCACTCAAAAACTAAAGTGAGTGGAAAGTTGAAATTTTGAGGACTTTTTCCTAATAATTTAAGGCTCTTGAATCTTTATAAAGCTCATATAAAATCTACAGAAAAGTAATGTATATGTAGATTGTATTGTAAAGTAAAACTACTAAAACTTAACTCAGAGCTTATAGAAAATCTACAGAAGAACGTTTCGGGGATTAAAACAATTATAAAAATTCTAGAAAGTTCAAAATCTCTAGATTATTATCGTAAAAGCTACATAGGAACTTTCTATTTCTATTATGCTAACTTTCGAATATTCCTGACTCCGTAGTTATTTTGCATTTGAGCGTCAATATAAAGTAGTCAGTTAATTCAATTCTAAAGAAACCCTCTTTCCAAATTCCCTTACTTCCTCTAAATCTTTTTTACTTGGATTTTAATGGGTAGTTTTAACGGAGTACCAAAAGCCATTAGAATCTCATTTAGCTGGACCCGCACGATTAATCCAAGCAGAAAATTGCTGTTGTGTTTTTTTCAATTTTCCTGGAGGCCTTTCTTTAAAAATTTCAGTTTCAAATCGTAGAATAACTATTTAGAGAAAATGTGCAGAATGATAAATGACTCAGACTAGAAATCCTAAGAATCTTCTTAGAGAAAAATAGGAAATTTGCAAAAGAATTATTCAGAATTTAGGACCCAAAGATTCTTCCAGTTTTCTCCAGGAAAAAAGCGGAGAATTAGGAAAGAAACGATCAAGAATTTTAAAAATGTGATCTCAAATTCCTCATTCAATAATCTGTGTTGTCAATCAATCAATCAAAATAATTTGAAAATGGTAAGAGTTTTCTGCGAAATAAAGTAGTTATATCAAACGAAACTTGTGTTAACAGTGATTTGTTATATTGGCGCCCAACGTGGGGCCAGAAAAGTGTCATAAACTGGTGAAGTGACTCTGGAAAGTTCCCACAAACTTTGCAAGTTTTGTTTTGTTTTTGTAAGTATCTTGCTCGTTTATTTCATGAATAGTGCTGTTTTTCCTATTCATTGATATCTGAGCTTTAAGACTTTCATAAATAGTGCTATTTTTCCTATTTCTGCGAAATAAAGTAGTCATATCAAACGAAACTTATGTTAACAGTGATTTGTTATACCAGTATTTTCCAGTGAATAAGCGGAGAATTAGGAATTAGGAAAAAAGAAACCAAAATGAAAAAGAAAATTTAATAAAAATTGAAGAATGAAAAGAGGAAATTCATGAGAAAATTAGAAAGAAATCAATTGGCAAATAAAAATATTATAAAATAATATTTTCTTTATTCCAGGCTCTTGAATTGTGTTCATTTAAAGAAAATGGAAATTTCTCTGCACTGATTCTACCCATAGAATTCGCTATTACACAACCGTGTTTTATTTATCACAAAACCATTCTCTGTGTAATTTGTGGAGTTTTAAGGGGATTTTCTAATGCTTGAGTGTGTATAAACAAGAACCAAACACCCATCACAGATGTTTGACTGTTGTCGCCATATTAAATATATGTTTTGACAGTTCGCTCTATTATTTCGTTTTGTTTTTTTTTTTTTTTTTAATAAAAAATAACGTTCATTGTAGTGTAGGGCATTAGACTTTTTGGTAATTTTTAAAGAAAATCCAAATTTTCATCAAGAAAAGTGGAGTTTTTCCATTAGCTAACTTCACGTTTCAAAAAACAAGTAGGCCCTGAGCAGTGATTTAAAAATTGTGATTTTCAACAAAAATGGCCGTCTCAGTATTATTTTGTTCTGGTTTTTCCCTATTTTCAGTAGATTTTAGTACGGAATCAAATTTTCCATAATCGGCATGATAATTTTCAAACAAAATGTAATTTTTCATAGAAAACATCTCTATAGTTGAGTGAAACTGTCATATTCGGCCTTCGCGTAGCCCGATCACCTGCTGTTTGTTTTCCATCTTTCTCCAACGCACACGATTGAAAAGAGACAAATTACATCAGCATGTGATCGGGAGTAACCTCATAACTACTAACTTCAGGTTTCGAAAACATCAAAGTAGGAATTGGACGGCCATTTTGAAATTTAACCATCCAACCAAGGATAATACACACTACTACTAGATACAAGATAGCCTATCCTCATAAAACCTATGTAGAACAAATCTGAAGCCCCCCATCATGCCAAATCACCAGTTGTGACGTAGGCACCATGTCCTTTTTCGCCTTGACGTAGGCTGTTTGCACGACAGGTTATGATTCCGCGGGTTTTTGCTTTATGCATACTTAGTTTTACTACATTAATTAACATTCTAAAACAACCGCTTTTCAGATCTTCTTGTCATCTTCCTCTTTGCTTATTATGGTAATTAAAATTAAATAATATTTTTCATCATAAATTTCAATTCTAAACTACAACCTCTAGTGCAAACAGCTGACGACTTGTTATTGACGTCGGAAATAATGACATATACCCATATAGCGATTATCAAAAACGAGGCCGATAAGCCAAAGTTGGCTAATAACTGTATGACGTCATCTGGGGTGCCTTAGCATAATGCAAAGGCACCCCAGATACGTCATCAAGTTACCCATTACCAAGCAACCTATTAACTTTAGGAAACTTGCGATAAGCAATCCTTTAGTAGATAGTGTGTATTATCCCTGCTATCCAACGACCTGTCAAAACATAAATTCAATATGGCGGCAACGGTGAAACATCTGAGATGTGTGTTTGTTTTTTTGTTTATAAACTACGAAAATACGTAAATTATCCTTTTCGAGAAATAGAAAATTCCCTCATAAATCCACAAATTACACACAGAGATCAGTTTTATGATAATACGGTTGCCTGAAGGTAAACGATATTTTTGGTGGCAATTCCATTGTAGTGCTACATTGGGTTTTGATATTTCTATACATAAACACACATCCCAGATGTTTGACCGTTGCCACCATATTGAATTGATTATTTGACAGGCCGTTGGATTGCCCTATTGCATTTTGTGTTAGTTTTATACGAAAAAGAACGTTTATTGGGGTGCAAGGTGCAAAGTATTGAATTTTCAAGGAAAATCTAGTTTTTCAAGTAAAGTGAAAATTATTCATTAGCTAACTTCACGTTTCAAAAACATCAAAGCAGGCCTTGGGCGGCCATTTTAAAATTGTGTTTTTTTGGTTATCATTGGTTTTTCTCGAATATTTTCCGATTTTCAATAGATTTCAATGGAGAAAATATTTGTTGTTTTACGAGGAATTGGATTTTCCATAATTGGCACGTTAATATTCAAATTTCATAGAAAATATTCCCATGGTAAGTGGAAACTGTTATATTATAGCTACAGTGGCGTCAGTTGCCGTCTTATTTTTGAAATCCTATATGTTCATATTGAAAATTGGCAAGAATATGGCGGCGGGGGCCTGGCTCACTTCTATATTCACCAATGAAATATTCAAAATTAGCGAAAATATGGCGACAAAACCTCTATTGTCGCCACTGTAAAGGTTTATTGAGTTCCTGTAATATCGGCTAACTTCACCTTTAAAAATAAACGTCAAAGTAGGCCTTGGACGGCCATTTTAAAATTGTAATTTCTCACAAAAATCGCTGCCGTAGTATTTTTCTCTGGTTTTTCTGGAATATTTCCGGATTTTCAGTAGATTTTAGAGCGGAAAAGTGAGACATCAAACCTACCAAAGACAGCAGGAAAATGGTAATTTTCCGAAGAAAGCATCATCAAGGTAAGCAAAAATTACATAAGCGGCCATAAAGTGTTTTACAGAAAACTGTAATTTCGGTTTTGTGATCCTGGGCAGTTTTTCCCGAATATTTTCGTGTTTTTAACCAGTTTTTAGTGCGGAAAAGTACTTTCGCAACGTTCCTTGTAGCAAGAACATAATCAAAAGAAAATAGAAAACCAAAATAATTATCATAGGCGGCCATATGTCAACATTAAAAAATTTGAAATTTCATCATTTTAATACTAAGGTAGCTAACTTTGAAAGGTCATAACTTGTTTTTCTATTAAAGATAGAAAGCTGAAATTTTCAGCGATTCCTGAAAATTTAAGCTCATTTGGATTTATAGTTTCAGAAATAAAATCGTGTTCATCGTTTAAGTAAGAAGGTATCTACCTTATGATTTAGATTTTGGAAAATTTTGAAAGGTCATAACTTTTTTTCTATTAAAGATATAAAGCTGAAATTTTCAGCGATTGTTATTCTAGTAGAGGACTACAATCCCTGAAAATTTTAACTCATTTGGACTTATGGTTCCTAAGATAAAATCGTGTTAAGCCGAGGGGTAAACAGCTGACCAAAATGTGTATACTTACCAGAAATCCATTATTTTCAAATAAATCCACGAAATCCACAGAAATCCACAAAAATCCGCAGAAATCCAAAGTCTTCTGTGAAAATCTAAAGAAATCTATGGACTTCTATGGATATCGGATATCTACAGAAATCGAAAGTCAGTTAAAAATTAAAAACCTGCAGAAGTTTAAATCTGAACAACTGGTAACACAAATTGTATATTATGTCTCAGGCACTAATGTTAGGATGCTAAAGAATATAGTTTACCTATGATTTTCAATTTTTCATATTTTGAGATTATTGAGGATATTTTTCAGCTTTTCAAATAGTTATCGCTAAAATTGATTTTTTAAATGTAAATTGCATTAGTTTGTATCTTTCATTAGTGCCTTCTAACTGTAGGTCATTCAGTTGCAACGGTACTTCAGACTTTTTCTCATTAACGTCCATCATAGGTCAATAAAAAGTAAATCTGTCGACACTTTGGAAATCGACAATTTTTGTGATTAAGGCTGAATAGGTACCGCTGTTGCTCATAATATATGGCATAAAATTTCCTACATTCATGCTGAACAGCATTATTAAAGCTTTCAACCTCGGGTTCAACAGTACAAAATTATCAACGATAAGCAATACGGATTTCGAAAATATAGATCAACTGGCGATTTACTTACATACGTCACTCACTTATGGCAAAAAGCGATTGAGTTGCGGGGTGAAACAAGAACAATTGCCTTAGATATATCTAAAGCATTCGACAAAGTTTGGCATGAAAATCTGCTCAACAAGCTCAAAGCAATGGGATTATCGCCGAAACTTTGCACTTGGTTTGAAAGTTACCTAAAGGACAGATCCATTTATGTTGCACTGAATGGCCAGAACTCCAACTCTTACCAAATAAATGCTGGTGTGCCACAGGGAGCAATCCATTCGCCAACTCTTTTCCTGATTTACATAAATGACCTCATAGATAAAACAGTAAATCCACTTTATTGCTTTGCAGACGATGGCAATGTAGTCTCCTCACTCATACCACCCACAGGTCTTTCCGCACGTGAATTCCATCATCTTAGACTAACTCAAATATCGCAGATAAATAACGACCTGGAGATAATAGAGGACTAGGGTAACAAAAACCTTGTACAGTTCAACGCGCAGAAAACCCAAGCAGCTCTGTTTTCAAAAAAGACCAGCACCGGTGAGCCAAACATCATGCTATCTGGAAGTGCTGTCACATTACAGAGTCAGTTGAACATCTTGGGGGTTACTGCAGAGACCAACATGTCTTGGCACAGTCACGTGACAGATATTGCTAAAAGGGCCTCCCAAAAGCTGGGGGTGCTATTTCGTACAAGACATCTGTACACACCAAGCCAATTGCTGACACTCTACAAAGCCCAAATTCGACCACCTATGGAGTACTGCTCACATATATTGAGTGCAGCACCCAAACATACCTTAATGCTTTTGAATACCGTGCAAAAACGAGCTATCAAGCTGATCAATGACCCCGCACTTACTCGTAACTTGGATGGTCTCGAACATCGCAGATCTGTGGGCGATTTATCTCTCTTCTACAGGTACTATCACGGAAAATGCTCTGAAAAGTTGGCACGTATGATTCCACCGAGAGTAGCACCTACCAGGCGAACCCGTCAAACAGACGGTAACCATGAATTTACTGTCAAACTAGAGGCACCAAGAACCTCATTATATCAGAATTCATATCTCTGGAGAACAGCATCGCTGTAGAATAAACTCCCTGCGACGGTTTTCCCTGCAGGTTACAACCTGAACCGTTTCAAGACCAACATACACCGACATTTCCGCGCACTTGCCGCTTCTCGAGCGTGATAGGACATTTCCTTGCGAGTGCGCATATCCGTAAAAAAAAAAAAAAAAAAAAATCAGTCGAAGATGTCATATTGGTTGCAGGATGATTTGATATAGTTATTTTCCTAACAAGTGCGCAAAGTGTTACTTTTCCGCACGCAAACACAGTTATACGAACGACGCGCAGCGGAGTTCGGATGAGTGTTTGCGTGCGGAAAAGAAACTTTGCGCACGTGTTAGGAACAAAATTTTTCCTACGAGCCTCATATCAGGTAGGTAACAACAACAATTTAAAAAAAAAACGATAATTTGTTCAATTATTTTCAATTAACCTGAAGCGAAACTATTCATTTATCAAAAAATTACATAACAAAAAAACAGGAAATTGAAATCCTCGTCAGAGCTGTTCATCTTAAAGCGTTTAAATTTGATGCGAAAGAAGTTTGTAGATTCTTGCATGTAAATTGAGAACACAAATCTGACAATGTGTCAAAGTTTATTATATTCAGTGTTTGTATAGATGTTGGCTGATACCTATAGAAACAGAGGAAAAATTTGTCATCATGTGTCAAAGTCGACAGGTGCTTGACAATTATTTTTACTTTTCGGCACTCAGTGCGGATAAGGCCCGTATCCGCACTGAGTGCGGAAAAGTGTAACTTTGAGAACGATAATGCGTGCGGAAAAGTACTACTTTGCGCACGCTCGTAGGAAAAGACATTATCCCAATCAATTATTATTTCTCACTGGTTTCATCAGAAAAAGATTCAGTGTCTATGCTGTCATCGCATTTGACATTCATTTGGTCATTGTCTGAAGTTTCGGAGTTAGAAGTTGATTTTTTGTTTGAATTCCTGCTGCGAATAGATGAGCACCGTCGCTGATTTGTAATCTTTGTTCTATTTGGTAAAATCTTCTTGTTGGGCTTGATAGAACCATGAATAGTGCTTTTTCTTAGCGTTATTATGACTTTGTCAAGAAAATTCTTCTCAGCCTATTCATAGTATCTTTTATAGTTGCGATTCTGTCCAGTCTAGGAATAATATCTCTTATGCTGAAGTTGACTATAGTTGAATATGTTGTGGTCATAGACCTTATTGCTCTGAATATCTTTCCGTACTTCTGACTAGGAAGGAACGTATCATTTGTCAGATTTGAATTTTCACATAAATTGGTGGAAATATTGATGAGAGCATGAGCTCAATACATAGGTAACAATTTGAGGTGATACAATTGTCATCGATCTTGCGGCACACCTGTTCAGCTAGCCATCTACGCCAAATCCGGAAAAAAATACACAAAACTATATTTTGTGAAGCCGGCCTTGTACATCTAACGCATGGTCCATGTAAGATGTCTTATCATCTTCACTTTCTTGAATACTTTCAAGCAACTAAATTACTGATTCAGAACACAGCTTTTACGCAGAGAAGCCCATCTTATCTTCGCCTCTAAATCCGAGGCTGTTTACAAATGTTTTCCTTTGAAAATTTTGGAATTAGCTGGTCCATATGCGCAGGTTCTGCAGTATAGGATCCCATTGTTAAAACCGTTTTAGGATTAAGGAATTTTGTGTGCAGTTTTGTTGCGATATGTAAAGTATGTCGGAAAAATTATTCCCATATTATCCTGCCTGATACCATTTAATGTATAACTTGTGCTGCCATTAGTCTGTGTTTGAAACGCTGGTGGAAGTGAAGCATGTTGGCGCATTGCTTTTAATAGAAGAATATTGCCATCACTGGCATCACTGGAGAAATCTAGTAAAGTTATACCTCGCCTCTCCAAGTTTTCTTTCATATATTTCCATCTTTTTGAGACATCGTTGGCATCAAACGACAAGACAATAAGGGGCAGATAGCAGAAATTTACTGAAATCCACGAATATCCATGGAAATTCACAAAAATCCAGGGATATTCACGGATAACTATGGAAATCTATAGACATCCACAAGAATTATAGAAATCCATGACATCTACACGGGCGTACACTAGAAATCCACAGCTGTTGACCCCTCGTGTTAAGCAATTTGGGGTGATTTATCAATTTTTCAATTTTTCTGAGTGCCTTTTTCATAAATTTCGGCTTCAAATCTGAGAATAATTTAGTGTATGGAGTTTGTGGGATCCCAAATAACCATTGGGACACAAAACCTCAACAAAAAAAATTTGAAATTTCATCTAAGTATTTAGTTTACCTTATGATTTAGATTTTAGAAAACTTTGGAAAGTCATAACTTTTTTTCTATTAAAGATATAAGGCTGAAATTTTCAGCGATTTTTATTCCAGTAGAGGACTACAATCCCTGAAAATTTTAACTCATTTGGATCGTGTTAAGCAATTTGGGGTGATTTATCAATTTTTCAATTTTTCTGAGTGCCTTTTTCATAGATTTCGGCTTCAAATCTGAGAATAATTTAGTGTGTGGAGTTTATGGAATCCCAAATGACCATTAGGACACATAATCTCAACAGAAAAAAAATTGAAATTTTATCTATTTAGTAAGAAGGTACCTACCTTATGATTTAGATTTTAGAAAATTTGGAAAGTCATAACTTCTTTTCTATTAAAGATATAAGGCTGAAATTTTCAGCGATTTTTATTCCAGTAGAGGACTACAATCCCTGAAAATTTCAACTCATTTGGACTTATAGTTCCTAAGATAAAATCGTGTAAAGCAATTTGGGGTGATTTATCTATTTTTCAATTTTTCTGAGTGCATTTTTTCATAGATTTCGGCTTCAAATCTGAGAATAATTTGGTGTATGGAGTTTGTGGGATCCCAAATAACCATTGGGACACAAAACCTCAACAAAAAAAATTTGAAATTTCATCCATTTAGTAAGAAGGTACCTACCTTATGATTTAGATTTTAGAAAATTTGGAAAGTCATAACTTCTTTTCTATTAAAGATATAAGGCTGAAATTTTCAGCGATTTTTATTCCAGTAGGGGACTACAATCCCTGGAAATTTTAACTCATTTGGACTTAGGGATCCCAAATGACCATTAGGACACATAATCTCAACAGAAAAAAATTTGAAATTTCATCCATTTAGTAAGAAGGTACCTTATGATTTAGATTTTAGAAAACTTATGAAAGTCATAACTTTTTTTCTATTGAAGATATAAGGCTGAAATTTCCAGCGATTCTTATTCTAGTAGAGGACTACAATCCCTGAAAATTTCAACTCATTTGGACCTATAGTTCCTGAGATAAAATCGTGTTAAGCAATTTGGTGTGATTTATCTATTTTTCAATTTTTCTGAGTGCATTTTTTCATAGATTTCGGCTTCAAATCTGAGAATAATTTGGTGTATGGAGTTTGTGGGATCCCAAATAACCATTGGGACACAAAACCTCAACAAAAAAAATTTGAAATTTCATCTATTTAGTTTACCTTATGATTTAGATTTTAGAAAACTTTGGAAGGTCATAACTTTTTTTCTATTGAAGATAGAAAACTGAAATTTTCACTGAATTTTATCCCTTCCAAAGGACTACAATCCCTGAAAATTTTAACTCATTTGGACTTATGGTTCCTAAGATAAAATCGTGTTAAGCAATTTGGGGTGATTTATCAATTTTTCAATTTTTCTTAGTGCCTTTTTTCATAGATTGCGGCTTTAAATCTGAGAATAATTTAGTGAATGGAGTTTGGGGTATCACAAAGGACCATGAGGACACAAAATCTCAACAAAAAAAAAATTTGAAATTTCATCGTTTTAGTAAGAAGTTAGCTACCTTATGATTTAGATTTTGGAAAACTTTGAAAGGTCGTAACTTTTTTTCTATTAGAGATAGAAAGCTGAAATTGTTAGCGATCCTTATTCCAGTAGAGAACTACAATCCCTGAAAATTTCAGCTGATTTGAACTTATAGTTTCAGAAATAAAATTGCATTAAGCAATTTGGGATAAATTGGTGAATTTATCGATTTTCTGAGTGGCTTTTTTTATAGATTTTGGCTTCAAATCTCAGAATATTTTAGTGTATGGAGTTTGGGAGATCCCGAATGATCATTTAGACACAAAATTTCCACATAAAAAAATTTTAAATTTCATCATTTGAATACTTTAGCCTTATGATTTGCATTTTTTGAAAATCTGAAAATTATGTGAGATGCATTTTTCGATTTTCCTTACTAATACTTGTAATAAAGCCGAAAGGTTTTTATCAAAAATAATTTCGTAGGTACGTAAGTAATGATCTTACGTTAAAATAATAAATGAGATTGTCAACCAGAACGGAATTCAATTAAAATATCCCATTAAACAAAACCTAATTACATATCAGAAAAAAATATACCCCAACATTAACAAAATTTTAAAATCGCATCGCATGTTCATCAGGCCCTGTAATTTATCTCTATTATAGAGACATTATAAGTAGTTAATTTTTTTCGGTTAATTATTCTTAAATCCGTTTCTGAATGATATACATTAAATGTTCGTTATTATGATGAATCCAAGTTCATCCTTTTTAGCACAGGTTAAAGATAACAATTATTTTATGACGCAAAATGTTATGTTAAGCGAAAAAAAAAGCAAATGGGTAGGAGATTTTGCTATAAAACTCCATATCATTGTAGAAGAAGGTTTTGTATTAAATTTTTCGATTATTTACGTATTTCAATAAATTAATAAAGGTAAGGATTTTTTAATTGCATATACATACATAATATGTTCTTTTTTAGATGCTTGCAATTTTACTAATATTGCTAGCCCTATCAACAATACTTCTATACAAATATTCAACAAGAAAATTCAACTATTGGAAAATCCGAAAAGTAAACTACGTAAAACCAATACCAATCCTAGGCAGTTTACTACCTCTATTTCGCCTCAAACAAACCTTTGGAGAATGGCTGAGCGATCTCAGCCGTCAGCAAAAAGACGACTATTTTGGAATTTTTGTCTTAGACCAGCCAGTTCTTGTAGTCCAATCCCCGAAATTAATCAAAAACATTCTACAAAAGGACTTTGTCCACTTCCAAAACCGATCGGCTACAGGGTCAAAACACGACCCCATCATGTCAAATTTGATGTTTTTTAGTGACAATCCCGAATGGAAGAATTCGAGAAGTAAAGTGACTCCAGTGTTTACTACTGGGAAATTGAAGCTGATGTTTGAAGTGATTAAGAAGGAAAGCGAGAGGATGGTTGATTATATTGCTGAAAGGGTTAATGTGGCTAATGTTGAATCTAAGGAAATATGTGCTAAGTATTCTACAAATGTTATTGCTAGGTGTGCCTTTTCAGTAGATGCGCAATCGTTTCAAAGTGATGATGCTGAATTCAGGTAATAATTTGGCCTCTTTTTGCGGGCCCAAGTCAGAGCTGTCAATATTTGAAGTAAATTACTTGAAATTCTGCTTCAAGTACATATAAGTAGGTACTTTAAGTATTTTACTTGAATTACTTTTTCTGTTAGGTACTTGTACTTGTACTTCCATTCTAAAATATTTTAAAAAATTTCTTGATTATGTCAAGTAGGTATTTTGCTAGAAGAATTTTGATTACCCACTTATAATTAATAAGTTTCTTTTTTTACATAAATTCTCTGACTATAAGCTCTGCAAAATTGGTTTTTGTAACTTGCGAAGTTTCCGGGATATTGAGCTTCAAAATTGAAATTTGGTCGACATTTTGTCCAAAACTTCAAAATCGATTTTCTCGAAAACCTTAAACGATACTGAGTTCAGTAAAGTAGAGTAGGTATACTACTACTACTTAAATATAATCAAATACCCTGTACCTATTTTGGAATCATGCCCTGCTTGATTTTTAGAACTGAGACATACAAAATTTCACTTGAATCAGCGCACCTTATAATGAAAAATTACTAAGCACCAAAGCACCTGAGTATTTTTATTACTTTTAGTCTCTGATAAGATACCACAATAGAATGAGGATCGAATTATATTGTGAATAACTGAGAAAAATACTAAAAATTGTCTTATATTTTGAACAGATTTTAGATATTTGAAGTACCTACCAAAATCAGTTCAAGTAATTTATTTAAAGTATTTTACATACCTACTTCAAGTACTAAAGTATACTTTAAGTAATGCCACTTCACTTGAGGCTCAATGTTTTCACTTGAAGTAAATTACTTTATGAAATTCAAGTTTACTTGATAATCATAGTATACCTAATTTTAAAAAACTTGTAATTGTACTTCAAGTACTTTCATAATGTTCTTGTGCTGTAGATTAAAATTTTATTTCAGAAACCTTGGAAGACGTGTATTTGACTTCAGATACTCAACAGCATTCAGAAACCTCAGCGCTTGGTTTACACCAAATCTAGTACACACCTTCAACATCAGTTTTGTAGAGCCTAACACTTCTAACCGACTACAAGCGATTTTTAACGAAGTTTTAGACCAAAGAAAGTCAAGTTGTTTAAATAAAGGAAGCGATTTAATCGATATAATGCTTGAAGCCCAAAATAAATCAAATTTCGGTAAGTAAGTATAACAGATTACCAAACAATTTAAAAAATATATATATTATATTGTAGAAGAAAAATATCTAGTAGCCCACGCCTTCCAATTCTATTTGGCTGGATTTGAAACAATCAGCTCTACACTTAGTTTCACTTTGTACGAACTGTGCATTCGCCCTGATATACAAACAAGGCTTAGAACTGAAATTTTGGAAAGCATTGAAAAAACCAAAACTATAACCTACGACGAAGTTGCCGAAATGAAATATTTAGACATGTGCGTTTGTGAAAGTCTCAGAAAATACCCTGTATTGCCTTTTCTGGACAGAACTTGTTCGTCAAACTACAAACTGGACGATGATTTAATAATAGAAAAAGGTGTTCCAGTTTACATTCCCTTATTTGGGTTGCACTATAATCCAGAATTGTATCCAGACCCACAAAAATACGATCCAGAACGTTTTGAGGATAAAACCAAGATTAATGTAGACTGTTTATCGTATATACCATTTGGAGAAGGCCCTCGTATATGCATTGGCAACCGATTTGGATTAATGGGCGTTAAACTAGGTTTAGTAGCAATCCTGTCCAAATTCAAACTAGAAATGTCCGACCAAACCCCAATACCATTACAATTCGAAAGCAAAAGTATTCTATTGCAATCAAAAGTTGGAATACCTTTAAAATTTGTACCACTTGTTCAATAAAAATAATGCAACTGTCAAATGCGCAAACCTTCTACAATAATTATGTAATGACTTACCTTTTCTCGTAGCATGTCCCTAGTCCTTGTAGCCTGCGTCCGACTTTTGTGTAGTTCCAGTTGCAATTCCAAGCATCGTTCTTTCCAGTTGATTTCTTTGCCAGTAGTGGCGACATCGAAGGATTCTAACGAGTCTGGACGATGAACTACTACACTGGTACGAGCACTAGCACCAGCTGAATCGCGAACCCGACGCGGTAGCAATCTTGGCGAAGAGGGAGTCGATTGAGACAACCTAAATCAGAATTATGAGTGTGTATGGGTGTTTCTACATATCCTAGAAACTACAACTTCATACAGGGTGCTTGAAAAATGCATTTCAGAATTGGTACATAACATTTTTTGAACCATCCTGTATATAGACTTAAAGACTTAAAGTACTTGAGTCTCTTATTGTTAGCCGAAACACTGATTAGCTGTAAATATGAGATAGTCTATTCAACTTGAGATAGTCTAATACTTATCTTGAAAAGGGAGCGTTTTTTTTTGAGTTTACTAAAAACTTTTATTGGCTGTCTCAAGTTAAATGGACCACCTTGTATTTGAAATATATGGTTATTATACAGGGTGTCCGAGATACCATTTCCCACTATTGCTAACTTTAAAAGATATGAAGCGGTCAAATTACAAAAAAAAAAAACATGCTATTTTTAGTGACCACTTCTGATGAAGGTACTTACAGGGTTACTAAATAAAATTTAGTTTTCCGAGATATTAAGTAAAAACTAAAAATTCTCTCATGTATATTGCAACAAAAGTTGAAGCAGAACTGACTGGGCAAAATCAAACTGTAATCATGAATAGCAAAAAATCTCGGAAGTTGTTTGCATTAACACCCTGAATTTTAATGATGTTTAGATAATTGAATTGATTGTGCCTTTAAGTATTTAAAAAAAAAGTATTTTACTTATAAAGTATGATATCTTTGATTTTAGAAACAAGTTCGTATGAGTTTTTAACAGCAAATTTAGGAAAAAAGTTTGTATTGACTTTGACAATAGGTTTGTTCCAGCACGTCAAAAAACTGTCAACTGTTTTCCAAGAATTTTCAGGGAATTTCTGCTTAATTTGGGACCAAAGTCCCATTAAAAATGGTAGTATTTTCAAATTTTTGAGGTTATTTTTATCATGCGGCAACATCGCTTGCTCAATCAAGCAAGCCTTGCAATAACATCAGGGGCCAGTAATACAAAACTCTGCGATACTTTCGCACTGACAACATTGGGCCGGTAATACAGAGCTCTGTAATATTTTGACAATATTTTATCTACATTTGACTTCTAGAATCTATGACGTCACCAATATTATGTGTGGAATTTGAAAAGTAGGCGAATAATTTCGAGAGAAAATCAATCTAAATGTATCAAACAAGGACAAATATATTATCCAAAAATAGTTTTTGGTAATTGTCGCCATATTGGTGTATTACCATTGTCGACGTCATAACTAAGTCCTCAGGTGTTTGAACCTTAGGTTTAAACAACCTACATCGAAAAATAGCATGCTGCCTACTAGTTACAACTGGCAATTTGGCATTATGGGGGGAAAGAGGAAATTTGTTCCACACAGGCCTTATGAAGATAGACCATCCTGTAGTAGTAGTGTGTATCATCCTTGATCGTAATATATGTTTCCAAAGCCTATTTGGTTTGATAAATCTTTCGCTTACAGTTATCTGTATTATCGACATCGATCAAAACCAGGGTTGGTTCCAAAGCCTCCTAAGTTTTTGATAAGTAGTAATCTTGTCTTTTTGGTGTCAACTGTCAAAAAAAAACAAGGCCTATTTTGAAAACTCAGTTTCTTGACGTTTGTTGGGCTATGAGCGGTGTTGCCATAAATTGCGAGCTCGCAGAGTTTTTTTAGGGCCAGGGTTTTTTTAAATCACGATTTTATAGGGCAAGAGTAATACGCATGAATATTTATAAAACCCTCGCCCTTCGGGCGCGGAATTGAAAAAAAACCCCGGCCCTGCGGGCTCGCGATTTAAAAAAAAATATATGGCAACACCGCTCGTAACACAACAAACGTCAAAAAACCGACCTTTCAGAGTAGGTCTTTGTTGGTATTGATGTTTTTGTCATCTTTTTGACGTGCTGGAACAAAGCTAGTATCAATTAATTTTCTTGGCAGTTTATTTGATGGAGCAGACATGTTTAGATAAACAAGTGACAAATCAAATATAAATGAAAAAAAGTTTAAAAATGGCAGCAAATATCCAGTAAAATTCCCCAAAATTTTGTAGAGGGCGCGAGTGAACTTGGGGTGCTTCAAATTTTGGCGGTAAATGTCAATAGTTTTAAACCGCTTAAATAAGTAGAAGGAAAGATGACTACATATGAACAATGGATAATGAATAAGTTAAATTATCTTCCAAAGCGTTCAGTGGCCCTTAGAGAATATTTTTATAGGTGTCAGCGTCAGCTTGTCTTGAAACCACACATCAAAGTTAACTTTTGAGGTGAAAATTACAATCGATTATTTACGCGCCAAAATTTAAAGAGCTTCAAGTACAGAAGCGCCCTCTTCAATTCAACTGTCAATATTACATGCCATTACTTCAGTTTTTACGATAACTTGCAAAGGCATAGCGGTGACTATTTCACTAAAGTGTATTACACTGGCAATAAATTCGATATTCAGCTGACAATATTGCTACCTGGACAATACCAACAACATGGTATTTCAGCGAGCGACCATGTGTGGGTGTGTCAAAAAAGTGTAGCAGTGTGAAGTTTTTTTTTTTTAAATGGAACACCCTGCATCCTGCATATTGTGCGCTTATTTGTTAGTCCCTTTTAACATGATTTCAACGATATACGATTTGATGTCTATCTTCGATATTTATAAGGAAATACATGAAAACTCCTTTCAAGGTTTCATATTGAAAAAAGAAAAATTATACCATTTAAGCTTTAGAGAATTTTTTTTATGAACAGTTTATTGTTCAAGTTTTATTCATTAATATACAAGGTGAAATATCATATTATAATAAATCCAGTTATTATTTTCTATTATTTTTGAAAAAATAACTTCAGAGAACTAGCAAGGGATTTCGCGTTTTTCCCACTGATCTAAAAAATAAATGGATAAACAATTCATACGGCTTGATTGGCAAAATTTGTGCGAAAATTTGGGGTCAATATTCTACGAACAGTTGTGCAACGGAACAGCCTAACGCCTGCGCAGTGTCTTATCTTTCGAACAACTGTTCTAAATTTTGAAATTCCTTCATTTTCATTGGCCAGATTTTGTGCACGCACAATACATGTATCTACGGCGCACGCTCACGGCTGTCCCAGCCAGTTATTTTTGTTTAGATTTCGACCTCGTAAATTTGCAGCATTAGAAGCGTTCTTTGTTTATCCATTTATTTTTGAGATCAGTGGTTTTTCCCTATAACTATTGAAGATAAACAGAGAGATAAACATATCAAACCGTATATCGTTGAAATCATATTATCTGGTATGGTGCTGGAACTGGTAAGGGGACTAACAAATAAGCGTACAATATACAGGGTGTTCCATTTAAAAAAATATAACTTCACACTGCTGCACTTTTTTGACGCACCCTGTATTCCTAAAACTAACTTAGTTAAAAAAAAATGATAATTTCTTAAAACTTTTGTATTTGACAATTGACACTTCTGTCAAATGATAAAGTTAGCAGGGTCGACATTTATAATAGATCACCCTGTACAAACTGATAGGATTTTTAGAATTTTTCAGAATTATCAGTATTTTTTTTGCATTTTTTAGTATTTTTTAGCAATTTCTAGAGTTATTCAGTATTTTTTAGAATTAAACTAGAATTTGTTAGAAATAATTTAGAATTTTTATCTATTGCGCATGCTCAAGAGCCTGCCCAATTTGTTGGGTTTTTTTAGATTTTTTTAGAATTTTTTAGAATTTTCTAGAATATTTTAGAATTTTTAGAATTTTTTGGGACAATAATAACATGAAAATTAGCATTTTTCAGAATTTTAGAATTTTTGGTGTACAAAATTAGGTAGGTGGTTTCCCCCTCGGTTTATACAAACACATAACATAACATGGGATAAAAAATTGACCTTATGGAAACCCCTTATGGCGTTTATACAGAAAATAACATACCATAAGAAATAAGAATGTTGCTCAACTTTTGAAGCTGGATTTATACAGCAAATAAAATAAAAAAAGAGATAACATAAGGTAAAAATAACAAATACGTCATAGTTAATGCATTGGCGTTTATAGAGACAAATAAAATAAAATAAGAAATAATAGATCTGTTCGCACAGAAATCACAAACCAGTCAGAGTGAGTTTCATTGGTTGAAACTATATAGTTTTCTGACTGTTTTGAACCAATGAAATTCGTCCTGACTGGTTTGTGATTTCTGTGCGAACAGACCTAATTTTCGACCAATAGAGAAATATGTTTTTCTTCAAACGTCAGAAAACCTGACATTTATCTACTAATTTCATGATGTTAAAGTTTAACTTTTCTTTTATGTCAGTTGACGGTCACCATAGACAACGGAAGTAAAAGACTTTTACCTCCGCTTGTGAATATTTGCCATAACAACGCAAAGATTGACATTTTGTCACCTAGTTGGTGGATTGTTCGGTAAAATCATTAATATTTGAGAAAATTTCGATTTTTTCTATTATTCAGACAGGTTTGAAGAAAAAATATCGTGTTCTATTCAAAGTAAAAGCTACTTTTACTCCTAATAAAACAATATACTATTTGCACATGCGCCCATTCAACTGGATTTCTAAACATTTCATATTCCCATTTTTCAAAAACAGCTGACGAAAAATTGATACACCGAACCATGCGCACATCCTTTTTCACATAAAATTGAATAAAACAAGATAAAAAGTTGAAAGTTGGTCAATTTTTATTTTATTTTATTTGTTATTTTCTGTATATAACACTTTAAGGGTATATCATGAAGTTACCTGTTATTTCTTATTTTATATTTTATCTTATTTTATTTTATTTGCTCTATAAATTCAGCTTAACTATTATGTCCTATTTTATGTGAAAACGGATCTGCGCATGCTCCTCTCTTGATTCCGATATTGACAGAGTAACAAACAAAACATTCAAAAAGGTCTATGAACCTAGAAGTCCCAAGGTGGAAAAAAATATAATAATTAGGTGCTTTTTAGGTGCTAATTAGGGCCTCAAATTAAAAATTAGGTGCTCCTTTAGTTTTTGAGAAAATCAAGAAAAACTAAGAGACTGCTAGGTTTATGAAAGCTAGAAGTCCCCTATAGTAAAAAATATTTTGTCAAATTTTTTCTTTGTATCAGAATTAGGTGCTTTTTAGGTGCTCCTAAATAGTCCAAGAAAAAATAGAATTGATTAATTATTAACTAAGTTACAGATTTTTTTTTTTTATTATTAGGGGACTGCTGGCTTTACGTTTACGTGTTGGTGTTACAGAATGGCAAAAAAACTTCGGGATCTATATAATAATTAGGTGCTTTTTAGTTGCTAATTATGGCCTCTAATTGAAAATTAGGTGCTCCTTCAGTTTTTGAAAAAATCAAGAAAAAAAAAACAAAGGAACTGCTAGGTTAATGAAAACTAGCAGTCCCCTGATAATTAGAAAAAATCTGTAACTCATTTAATAATTAATCAATTCTATTTTTTCTTCGACTATTTAGGAGCACCCAAAAAGCACCTAATTCTGATACAAAAGAAAATTTTGAAAAAATGTTTTTTACTATAGGGGACTACTAGCTTCCATAAACCTAGCAATCCCTTAGTTTTTTTTGATTTTCTCAAAAACTAGAGGAGCACCTAATTTTTAATTTGAGGCCCTAATTAGCACCTAAAAAGCACCTAATTATTATATAGATCCCGAAGTTTTTTTGCCATTCTGACACACCAACAAGTAAACGTAAAGCCAGCAGTCCCCTAATTTTTAATTAGAGGCCCTAATTAGCACCTAATTATTATATAGTTCCCGAAGTTTTTTTCCACCTTGGGACTGCTAGGTATATAGACCTCATTCAAAACAAAACAAAATTATTTTGATTTTGTGGTACCTAATAAATTTTTTGATTAAATATAAGGTGATTTCGCCTCAGTTTGGTATCCCAGTTTGGTCTGTCACACCTGGTATAGTCTCGGAATTCGGAAATAAAATTTCGTACACTAGGGCCTCAATGTACGAAATTTTATTTTCATGACTGTACCTGTTTAACAGACCAAACTAGGGTAGGTATCAAATTGAGGCGAAATCGCCTATTAGTGTTTTCGGTAAAGTTTAGATAAGTACCAGTACCAGCTGATTAGTTAGAAATTATTTCTTATGTTACCTATCTTATTTTCTGTATAAACGCTACAAAATTCTCATTTATTATATTGAGTCTTCAAAAAAAAAAAAAACAATCAAAGAGTGCGTACGTCAAATTATTGTTTCCTTATTGGTCAGGATTTTTGACATGACATTTTGACATTAAATTTCATTGACAAAATTAAAAGAAAATATTGTTAAGATATAGGTACGTTTAAAAAAAATCTTCGATTTGTTTTTTTTTTTGATGACCCAATATCATGATATGTCTTATTTTATCTTATTTCTTATGTGCTGTATAAACCCACCTTAACTATATTGAAACTTTAGAACAGTGACATCAATCAAATGCCCAGTATTTAAATTACTTTATTTAAAGTATTTGCAGAATTTAGTACAAAATATATCCAGAAATAAAAGTATTTGAATTATAGTACTTCAAATAGGTACTAAAAAGTAATTGAAATACCTATATTTTCCAAGTAATTTACTTGAAGTACTGACAGCTCTGCTGGAAGGTATAGGCAGTACCTACATACATCGTTTAGCCTCACTTGAGTAACAAATTACTTTGAGGGTTGGTTAAGGGGGTAAAACTAATAATTGTGATTCATCAAAAAAAGGGTTTTTGTGAAAATATGGACATTTCCACCCTAGTCTCGGGCACAAATCGTACAGAATGTTATAGGTAGTACCATTGCACCGTTTGGGGTACTTAAAAAGACTTGCAAATAACTTTGAGGGTGGTTCAACGGGGTGAAACTAATAATTGCGATTCATCGAAAAAAGGTTTTTTGTGAAAATATGGACATTTTCACCCTAGTCTCATGCACAAATGGTATAGGATGTTATAGGTAGTACCAATATACACCGTTTGGAGTACTTAAAAAGACTTGCAAATAACTTTGAGGGTGATTTAAGGAGGTAGAACTAATTGCGATTCATGGAAAAAAGGGTTTTCATGAAAATATGGACATTTCTACCCTAGTCACGGGCACAAATGGTACAGGATAGTATAGGCGGTACCGATATACACCGTTAGAGGTACCTAAAAAGACTTGCAAATAACTTTGAGGGTGATTTAAAGGGGTGAAACTAATAATTGCGATTCATCGAAAAAAAGGTTTCTATGGAAATATGGACATTTCCACCTTAGTCTCGGGCATAAATGGTACAGGATGTTATAGGCAGTACTAATATACACCGTTTAGGGTAGGTATCTAAAATGACTGGCAAATAACTTTGAGGGTGGTTTAAGGGGGTAAAACTAATAAATGCGATTCATCGAAGAAAGGGTTTTTGTGAAAATATGGACATTTCCAGCCTAGTCTCGGGCACAAATGGTACTAGAAGTTATACGCAGTACCAAGATACACCGTTAAGGGTACCTAAAAAGACTTGCAAATAACTTTGAGGGTGGTTTAAGGGGGTAAAACTAATAATTGCGATTCATCGAAAAAAAGGGTTTTTTTGAAAATATAGACATTTCCACTGACAATGTTAATATATAACAATCAAAATTATCATAAGAGCTCAAAATTGTTTGGGACATAACAATAAGTATTTCATTTATAATGTTCATATACAAAAATCTCCAGAATCTCTTGGTATATGATGTTTATCTGTGTCAATATGATGTTAATATGTCATTGCCCAAACTCAACATATTTGGAAAAGTTTATTTACTGTCAAAATTTTGTATGTTACACCAAGAGCTTAAACTGAGGTTAATAATTTTTGTACTAGGTACTTTTTTAACCGACCTCGTATCTCTTACTGTTTCCAAGATAACAATGGTATTTTTGGACACCCTGTATAAATAAAAAAATAATGCATAGTTACCTTGTAATTTCTCCAAGTCGAGTCAAATGATCAAATCCGCCACTGTGTCTTTTCCGATTTAAGTCCTGTGCCATAATAATTTATTTGAGCAAATTTAACATGGCACCAAAAATTATAGTCACAATAATTCACAACCGACAACACGGACTCGCCCGGAATAAATATAGAATCTTATTGAATATGAGACGGTGCAATTGTGGACTGGCAGACATATTCTTTGATGGGCAGTAATGCATGGCCAATGACCCTATATTAGAAGAGAACTTTCGTTTTGTTTGTAGCAAATAACCCATCGATCGGAGACACCCATTTATTATCTGCAACAAAAAAAAAAATTGATGTCAACCACATTAATAATAAAAGAAATTATCGATTTCAAATTTCAGGCATCCAGGAAAAGTTATATTGAGTTTAAAATTGGTTGGAAAACTTTATTGGCTCTCAATTTCCTCCTGCATGATAGCCAATAATAATAAAGTTGTTTGGGTTAATTAGAAAAATGTCAAAACAGCATACGGGTATGGAAGTTTTAGTCGTAGAATTATTTCGTCATTGTTATGCGTGTCAAAGGGTAATGAAAGTATATCAACGTTCTAAAATAAAAAAAAAGTTGGTCACTAGAAATTACCTTCGTGTTCCAAAGGAATTTTTATCCAAGAATAGGTACGATTTATTATAGTGCCTAAATGTAGAGATATTTTGTGTATAATTGCTTTTGTTAGAAGGCGAAAATTTTCACTTTAACTTAGACATTTTCATCTTTTTACTTTTCTGTCAAGTATTATAGTAGTTCCCTTTTTATGCTCAAAGCTCTTTTTAACGAATTATTTCCGATAACATCAAATCCCAAAATTGTCAACTAGCTGAATTTAAAAGGGGTGCAATTCCATTAAGCCTAGCACCCCAATACTAGGCTGATCGGATTTTGACCGGAAATAAGCTGGGCTACTTTACCTACACCCATTTATATCCGCAAATTGGCATTCCCTTTCGTCCAATTTCGGCTTAATTTCCTGCAGTTTTTTAATTAGCCTAATAAATTTTTTGAGAGTTTTTCAATTGCCTTTCAGTCTACTTTATTTTCCAGGATGGTAATTTAAAATTTTCGCACGCAAAGCCTCTCAAGCACCCGTTCCCGCTTTTTCATAAAACGATAAAGATTTCCAGGCCTCCTCTACTTTGATATAATGCCTTTTTCTTTATGGGATATCGGAAATATGGCGCGTTTCATATAAATAAATAAGGTCCCTCTCCTTTCGCATATAAGATATGCAAACTGGTCTTTTGTCACATCGATTTTCATAAATTCGGGGATTTTGTAGTGTAGGGGGATAGACGCATATTTTTATCCCTAGTATCATCTCTCGCATATCATGACCGAAAGGGCGCATATTTTTTTTATGTATTCCGCACATCTGATTTCATATAATGATTTTTTAAATAGCTGCTGTCATGACGTATTTTTTTTTTAATAGTTAGTTTTTGAATTAATGAGTAAATAATCTAATTTAAAAATAAGTAAGTTATTGAACTAATGAGTAAAGTATTGTGACTGAAATTCCAGAAAAAGGCTGGTATTAGTTAGATAGTAGTTTTTTAAAATTGGTGGCAATAGACAAAGATGACAAAGAGAAAACTGCCTTCAGTACCGGAAGTGCGTTATATCAGTTTAACGTAATACCTTTCGGATTGTGTAATGCTCCAGCTACGTTTGAGCCACTGATGCACCTTGTTTTGCAAGGCCTTACATACATGGAGAACTTGCCTGGTGAATTTAGATGATGTCATGATCATGGGAAATTCTTTCCAAGAAAATCCAAATAGGTGTTTTCTATTTCAAAAGAAAGTGGAATTCTTAGGTCACGTAGTATCCGAAGATGACATACAAGTTATGGAATGAAACATAAACTAAGGAGTTTTCTAGGATTACAGGTGTATTGATCGGGACGATCAACCTTGAGAGGAAAGCAATGTGACGGTGCGCTTTCGCCAGGGTATACAGTATCCATGCCTAAAATTCCATGCCGGTATAAATTAGTAGTTTTTAGTTTAAGGTCATACGTTTTAGATAGTGATTATTGTTAAGAGTTGTAAAGAGGTAAAGTTGCTTGAGTTAATTGTGTCATATATAGTGTGTAGTAACGTGGAATAAATTATTGTTGTATTAATTGGATTTTGATTTTGAAATAATTGAACTGAAGAAGTCGTGACAATAGAAAGCTGAAATTTTCAGCGATTCTTATACGCGGAAATTCAACTGGAAAAGTTTAGAAATCTTCAAATCGACTCTACTAGAGTTAAAATTTGAATAAAAACTTAGTAAAAATCCCATCCCCAGCACTGTTGGACCCATAAATTGAACTGAAGAAATATTGAAATGTGATTATTCTATAGTTAATTCTGAACTAGAAAGCATTTTTCAACCTCGTGAACTAAAATTCGACAAAAGAAGCCTGAAAATCTTCAAATTTCCTCTATTATCGACCTGAAATTTGAAATAGAAATGCAAAAACATTCTATTTTCAGCGCCAGAGTTGTCAGGTACTTCAAGAGAAATACTTAAAATTGTATTTCAAGTTCTTATAAGTACTTGAGGTATTTTACTTGAAGTACAGTTGATACAGGGTACTTGTACTTGGTACTTAGTGCCTATTTAAAAAGAAACTTATGTATAGGTAATTAATCAAGTGGAAAAAATATTATAGTTATGTCGAGGGGTGGTTAACTCCTTAAAATATGTACACAAATTTTAAATCTTCATTAATTTCGTAGGATTTTGAAAATCTTCACATGATTTTACAGGATTTTAAAAGATTTTAAATGATTTTGGAGCATTTTAGGGAAGTTAGAAGGGTTTTTAGAGATCCTAAAGGATTTTTAGAGATTTTACCGGATTTTTAAGGATTCCAAAGGATTTTTGGAAATTTTGAAGGAATTTTTTTTAGGAATACATATTAATGTTATTATTGTATATGTCATTTTAAGGAATACCTACTTATTGTTGAAGCTCCCCTAAAATAGTTGGTGGAAACTGGAGCATTTTAGCGGTTTTTGAAAAGTTTTTAGAGATTCTAAATTCAAATGACAAATTTGAATGGAAAAATGGAAATTCCTAGACATTTTACTATAGGATTTCATAATACTTTTCCGAATTTCCTCATATGATTCTATGGAATTCCACCATAAAATTCAATGGAATTCTTGGAAAAAAATTCCTCGTAATTACACTACTTATTAGATTTCATGAAATTCTTCGGCATTTCACTAAAATTTCAAGTTATTCTATGGGAATTCTGCGAAAATTTTTGTTAATTCCATAAAAATTCCTAAGAATTTCACTAGAAGATTTTATGGAATTCCTCGAAATTCCATTCAAATGACAAATTTGAATAGAAAAACAAAAGTCCTACAAAATTTCATAATACTTTTCCAAATTCCACCATAAAATTCAATGGAATATTTGTACAAAAATTACCTACTCGGAATTACAATAAAAAATTTCATGAAATTTCTCGGAATTCCACTAAAATTTTATGTAATTCCACAGAAATTACTCAGAATTTCACTAAAATTTAATTCAATTCTTCGAAATTTTGCCGAAATTTCTCGTGATTCCATGGAAATTCCACGGAAATTCTGTTTTATTCCAAGGGAATTCTTCGGATTCCATGTAATTTCACTGGAATTCCACAATAAGATTTCAAGGAATTCCATGTATGTAATTCGACGAGAATTCCTTGGAATTTTACTTGACATTTTATCGAAATTTTATGTAAGTGGACACAAAGTGAAATTATATATATGTAATTTGATGAAAATTCTGCCAATATTTCATAATTTTTTTTTTTTTTCGAAATCCCACTGAAATTCCCCAAAATTCTATAGAAATTCCAAATTTCATAATTTTTTTAAAATTTTACTGAAATACCTACCTCAAAACTTCACCACTGAAATATCCTGGAATTCCTCAAAATTTTCATAAAATTTTTCGGAATTTCACTGACTCTTCCTATGATTTCTTAGAAATTCCTCGGAATTTCACTAAAATTTTATGCGAATTTTTTGAAATTTCACTGAAATTCCACGTTATCACTCAAAAATTTCTCGAAATTCCAATGAAACTTCAATTTTTTTTTTAAAAATTTCAGAATTTCACTGAAATTCTCTTTCAATAGTCAGGAATTTCTGGGAATATTAATGAAACTTCAAGTAATTTCTTGATAATTCACCGAAATTCCTTCGAAATATACATATTAAAATTTTATATCATTACATGGGATTTTTTCCAAATTTCACCGAAATTCCAAGTTTTTAGCCGGAAATTCCTCGGAATTCCACTTGTGAAATTTTCTCTAATTTTACTAAAATTCAATAATTCGATGGGAATTTTTCGGGATTTCAATTTCACTAAAATGCCATGTTTTTAACTGGGAATTCCTTGGAATAAAAATAAAACTTCATGTAATTACATTAGGATTTTTCGAAATTTCACTGAAATTCTTTATGAAATGATAAGAGTTGTTCAAAATTCCACTCAAATTTCATCTCATTCCCTGGCCATTCCTTGGAATTCCATGCAATTGCATCGGAGCTCCATATAATTCGACGAAAATTCCTCGGAATTCATGTAATTTTTTGAAACTTTTTTGAAATTCTTTATGTAATTTAACGAGCACTGAAATTTCATGTTGGGAATTTCGGTGTAATTCAATGTAAGTAATTGTTTAGAATTCTTCCATGTAACTCATTCAGGATTTTATGTAATTCGATCGAAATTCCACTGAAATTTCATGTAATCCGAGAGGAACTAAAATTTAATGCGATTTAAGGAAATTTTTCGGAATTCCACTAAAATTTCAAGTTATTCCATGGGAATTCCGCGAAAATTTTAATCAATTCTATAGAAATTCCTTAGAATTTCACCAGAAGATTTTATGGAATTCCTCGAAATTCCATTCAAGTGATAAATTTGAATGGAAAAACGTAAATTCCTAGAAATTTTACTATAAGATTTCATAATACTTTTCTGAATTTTATCATAAGATTCTATGGAATTTCACCATGAAATTTAATGGAATTCTTGCACAAAAATTACACTATGAGATTTCATGAAATTCTTCGGAATTCCATTAAAATTTTATGTCATTCCATGGGAATTCCGTGAAAATTTTAGTTAATTTCATAGAAATTCCTCAGAATTTCACCAGAAGATTTTATTTAATTCGAAATTCCATTCAAATGGTAAGTTTGAATGGAAAAACGGAAATTCCTAAAAATTTTACTACTCGTTTTACTATAAGATTTCATAATATTTTTCCAAATTTTACCAAGATTTCATGGAATTCCACAATAAAATTCAATGGAATTCTTGAACAAAAATGTCTCGGAATTACACTATGAAATTCTTCGGAATTCCACTAAAATTTCAAATTATTCCATAGGAATTCGGCGAAAATTTTAAGTAATTCCATATTAGAAATTCCTTAACATTTCACTAGAAGATTTTATGGAATTCTTAGACAAAATTTTTCCGGAATAGAATTTCATGAAATTCCTGGGAATTCCGTTAAAATCTCAAAATTCCATAATTTTTTTTTAACTTTACTTTCACCAAAATTTCAACACTGAAATATCCTGGAATTCCACAAAATTTTCATAAAATTCTTCGGAATTTCATTGACATTTCATGTAATTTCTTAAAAATTCCTAGGAATTCACTAAAATTTTATGAGAATATTTTGAAATTTCACGTTCATAGCCGAAGACTTCTCAAAAGTCCAATGAAACTTCAAGGAATTTTTCAAAATTTCATTTATTTTCATAAGAATTTTAGAATATTAATGAAACTTCTAGTAATTTCTTGAAAATTCATCGAAATATTATATTGAAATTTCATGTCATTACATGGAAATTTTTCGGAATATCACCAAAATTCCAGGTTTTTAGCCGGAAATTCCTTGGCATTCCACTTGTGAAATTTTCTTGAATTTTAATAAAATTCAGTAAGAACTGAAATTTCATGTTGGGAATTTCGGTGTAATTTCATATAATTGTTTAGAATTCCTCCATGCAATTCATTTAGGATTTCGTGTAGGTAATTCGATCGGAATTTCACTGAAATTTCATGTAATTCCAAAGGAATTAAAATTTGATGTGAATTCTATGGAAACTATCCGCAAAAATTTCACATGTAATTCCTTTTTCAGAATAACATAATTCTACTGAAATTCCTCGAAATTCCACTAAATTATGGAATTCTGAGAGACTTTAACAGATTTTTGGGGATTCCAAAGGATTTTTGGGAATTTCAGAGAAAATATTTTTGAGGAATGTTAATGATTTTATGAAATGTTGCAGGATTTTTTTGGTTTTGATGAAATTTTATTGGATTTTGTAGGATTTTATGTAATTTCAAGAGATTTTGTGGGGTTTTGTTAAATTTTTAGGGATTTTAAAGATTTTTAGGGATTTTGAGTAGATCTTATGAGATTTTCTGGGATTTTGACCAACTTGTACACGGGTTTTGACCAGTTAACCACCCCACGAGTTATGTTATACATATTTTAGGAAAAATTGTAAAAAGATTTTAGTTTAAGATCAAGTTATGAAAGTTCCAGTATGTTATAGATCATTGTGCCCATTACCTATGGGCCAAAACATGTTTCAAATGTGAATATAATATAGACACAATATGCGAACATTTTGTAAAGACCTACGTATTAAAATAGGTCATGCATTTCAATATACACTCATGTAATTCAATATTACAGACAACAAATGCCAGGAATTCAATATACCTACTCCGACGTTTAAGAGCCGTCATACACCCCAAGTTCTTCCCTTTAAATTTAATTTCCAACTTGAGAATCGGAACATTCTTGTGCCACTTAAAGAATAAAGCTCTCTTAAGACTCTTTTGTCCGCGAATAATATTCAATAATATGAATTTTGCGTTTTTTTTTTTAGATTAATTAGGTAGTTTGGATTTTACGTGTTAAGTATTTGGAATCTTATGTAAATTTATCTGATTTTATAAGACACATAAAAAGTTTTACCATCTTTGGGCTGTTTATTTTAATTCTCATCATAAAGTACCTATATAGGCACAGTTAAGTCCCAATTTCCATTTGGAAAATAATTCTTCTTGCCTAGCTATGTTTTAATAATATGAACACCCTGTATAGGTAATTAAGTAGTAGTAATAGTTTGCTCTACATGAAATTTTTTTTAATGACATTTCAAAAAGGTACCTAAGTTAAGTGCCTAAAACAAACTAATTAAAAAACATAGGTAACATATTTTCCTCTAAAATTATATAAATTAAATTTAAATTTAATAAGTAACATTTAAGTCAGAGAGATTAATTATTATTATTACCTCATTGAGATTTTGCTAAGAGGTGCCGAGATTCGTTTATTTTGTGAAAAGATTCCGAAACTGAAGCTGCATCTGTTTGCAAGCCATAAATAAAACATTTATTATTAAAATTTACACCACCACCCCGGAAACACGGACTCTAGGGCCGGATTTTTCCGACACTATAGGGCTCTGGACGCAAGCGTTGAATAGGGCAAATCAGCTGGTTTGAGGGTCTTTTGGACTTACACAAGAAAGAATAATTAGGGATTTTGCGTTCGCCAATCAGTCAAAAATAAGTTAGAACTGGTAGTTGTCTGTAAAATACAGAATTTAATCGATTTTGGTTGAAGAAGAATCTTATAAACGCAGTAAAAGACTTACAGATCAAGTACATGTCCCTTATTATTGAAGAAAAAGATAAAATGAAAGGTTCACTGAAAGAATTCCATGCGATTGTCCAGGAAAAAATACGACTCAAAGATTTAGTAGGAAATAATGCTACCCTGGACACTAAACTGAACTCAAACCTGGACGAAAGCAACGAATATGAATTAAAAATTGAAGATAACAAAACTGACCTTCTTAGTTCAGCTGATACAATTAATAAATTTGAAAATCAATTAGAAGAACGTGATTAACATACAAGAACATCACATTAGTATTTCAGGATTAAATTCAGTTATAGGTGAATTGGAAAACATACAGAACAATTTTATTGAAGCTATGGAATTGGAGCTAACGGATTTGACAGGTGCTTTGACTCAAGCAGAAGTGATTATGAGTCTGAAAGAGCTCCTAGACAGCACACAAAGTCTTAAAGACGTCTTTTTTAGGTCTACTTACGTGAACGTCTGAAGATCAAAGAAAAACGTCTAAGGACATCTGGATGTGGCAATGAGGATAATTTTCCTAGATTGTCCAGCAACAGAATTCCTCTTGAAAAAAAAAAAATCTTTTCGTGTTTCAAAAAAAAAAACCAGTTGGAACTGTTGTTGGGAGCAAGATAGACAGTGTTAAAAACCTATAAAATATGAAATTTGCAGCATACCTCTACTTACTCAATTTATTTCTATTGATATAATATGTAAGGTATCTGTCCCAAATAAGGCCACGTTAAGAAGTTTTATTTTTTCCTAACATTATCCACCAAATCCAACAAAAATCACGAGCTTATATGTGAAGTGTTTCGCCTCTATTACTTGAATATTAACTCCAATTTATTTATTTTTTTTATATAAGTGGTGGTTTTTGCGTAAAACAGAGACGCTTACCATTGGCCTTATTTGGATCACTATGCTCCCACCATTAAAAAATGTTTAAAACAAATACAATTATTTATACAAATATTATTATTTGAGAAATAGTACCTACACAAAATAGAACTTATATACGTTCGCTGCATTCCTAAAAAAAAACAATATTTCCAAGTCCTGAGACAGTGATGATCCAAATAGGTCTACATACAACTAGGACAAATGAACCGCAGCATCTCTTGCGTGGTTAAACTCCAGGTATTTCAAAAAATATCAGTCAGGACTCAGGTAATAATACGGCACATTCTTTTAAATAAAACACTGTGATATGAGGCCAATTGAACATTTTTCGTATGATGGCCTTATTAGGAACATGTTTAATTAATAAAAAAAAGTATGTAACTAGAAATCTAGCAAAGATATTATTCTGTACTTACTCTGTAGCTTCCTCAATATATAAATGTCCGTTAAAAAATTACATTCGCTCCACGCTCCATTCATTTCATAAACACGAATATAAGCTAACTGGGTTCCAGCCTCAAAGTTATAACGTGACATATGAAATATGTGAATGACCATTTTTCGACTTATGACGAGTTGCTAGGAATCCTTGCAATAATTTTTGATTTGCATTATAGATTTCTTTTTTAATAATATTGTTATTTTTGGAAATGGGATTCAATATTAGGTAATAAAGGGCACTGGCCTTATTAGGTACATATGGCCTTATTTGGGTCAGGTACCTTACATCATATATCCTATTCACAATCCGTAATCCAAAGGTAAAGGTAAATTTATCACCTTTCCCTATGAAATAGCACTGAAAGGTGGAAAATTTTACCTTTACGTTTGGACATCGAATTGTGAATAGATGATATCGGGTCTTCAAAAAAAAAATAATCAAAGATTGCTTTGATTACGAACACATACGTCGCATTATTGTTTCATATTTATTGGTCAGAATTTTTGACATGACATTTTGACATTAAAGTTCATTGACAAAATTAAAGAAAAATATTGTTAAGACATACGTTTAAAAAACCATAGCAATCTTTGATTGGTTTTTTTTTGAAGACCCAATATCTAGGTAGAGAAGTTGGTCATTATATACAGGGCCTTTATAATGCGTAAGGTATATAATGACTTTTTCGAGTCAAAAAATACAAAATGTCGAAAATACAAAAGATCGAAATACAAAAGTACGAATTTTTTAAAGGTTAAAATTGAAAAAAGTCGAAAATACAAGTTGTCAAGATTATAAGAAGCATTTGAAATGGGATTTTGCTAATTATGGCATTTAGAACCAGAAATTTTTACTAGAAAATGAAGAAAACTCAAATCCTCGTACTTTAAATCAGTTTTCCCGCTTGAAAACGGCCTGGAAAAGCGTAAAATCAACAGAAAAACCAGTCAAAATAACATTCCAAAACCTACTTGATAAAGCTTGATTTTTCATTGCTTACCTCAATGGAAAACTGCAAATTTTTGGCGGAAAATGAAGGATATTCAAAGCCTCGTATTTTAAACTAATTTTCCCGACTGAAAACGGCCTGGAAAAGCGGAAAAATCGAGGAAAAACTGGATAAAATATAAACACGTCAATTAAAAAATGGTCGATCGACAAAAGAAAAGTGGAAAATGACATTTCATTACAAGGCCTACTTGATTGAAACTGACATTTGCCACATCATCTCAAATAAGAAAAAGATGATAGATTTTAAATGGGTTTTTGTTTTAAATTTAGTTGAATAATCAATTAATAATGTTTATTAAATGATAATTAAGTTCCCAAAATAATGCAATGGAAACTTATTTTTAACAAAATTTAATGAAAATGACATTCCAAGGTCTGTTTTGATAGTGAGTAGAACAAAGAGGGAGATAAAGTAGGAAAATTGAGTTCTAAAAATAGAGGTTTTTGGTAAAAAAAATTAATCAAACTTAAAGCCCTGTCTTTAAAATCAATTTTTTCCGATTAAAAAGGCCCTGGAAAAGCGGAAAATCCAAAGAAAAATCAACATTTCAAAGTCTACTTGATAAAACTAAAGTTATTTTCACTTGCCCCATTAGAAAACTGGAGAATTTACCTCGTGAAGTTGGTCACATCACAATAGTGGTGTTGCCACATCAAAACTTACAGAAAAAGCATTTGAAATGGAATTTTACATTATGGCACAGTTGTTCCAAAGCTCACTTGATAAAACTTGAGTTTTCGTTAGGTATACTTACCCCCTTGGAAAACTGAAAAATTTTGGCGGAAAATGGAGGAAATTTAAAGCCCTTAAATACTTACATATTTATTTCAAGAATAGTAAACTTAGAGTAAACTTCTCAACTATGGTGACAATTATTGACAACTATTGACAATTTCGAAACTTAAGATCTGTTATTTGGGCATAAATTCCGCACCAGATTTATTAATTTTTTGTTGTTTCTTTTGGTAAATAATAGCTGGGTTCGGCTATTCAGCACGGAGTTGGAGTGGAGTGAACAGAGCTAATGGAGTCACCCCTAATACGGTAAAAAGCAATACCCGAACCTTATCCCGAACGGCTGGGGTGCGAATGGAGTCACTCGGAGTGCACGGAGTGAGCAAGTCGAACCCACCTACGATAGAAACAATCCAAAATTCCAAAACAAGTCTGTTATTTTTATGAAAACATTGTTCATGTTCAAAATAACTCGATTCCAGTCAGTGGCTGAAAAATCTGTATCATAATGAAAATCCGTATCATTATGATTCATTTTAAGCGTATTATGAAACGTCAGTTGAAAATAGTTATTTTTGTCACAAGTACCTACCTGAAAAATTTCGTTAGGTGCGTGTGACAAACACTATTTTTTGTCATACGCTTTTTAGAATTCTTCCGAACGCTAAAACTTGCAAAATTTTCTTAATTTTTGCAATCATAAAGGTGCATCCAGTCAGGAAAAAAAGTCCTAAAAAGAAGCATTTTACGGACTTGAATGAGTCCGTAAAATAGCTGTTTTTGGGAGCGTATGACAAAAAAGATATTTATATTACCTAATTGTAGAAGGTTTGCGCCTCAACAGTAGAGGTGGAGAACTATCGATAGTCTCGACCATCGATACTTATCGATAGTCGGGACCTTGACTATCGATTAATATCGATAGTTTTCGATAGTATTTAGTTACAAGTTATAAGGAAATATTAAAGATATCTGTACGTCATATGAATGTAAATTACATTAGTTAGCAAAGGATAGATAGATAGACAAAAACCTTATTTTCTTTTTGATGTACTAAAAATATGATTCTAGGAAATAGTTTAATGACCTTTAAACGTCAACATCTATCATATCTCTGATCTATCATTTGCGGAGAACTTATTTTTTTCCGAAAATGAAAATATCCTATTCTGAAAGCCTAGAATTTTTGTATAAAAATCATTATTATTATCGATTATTTCAACATTCTTCAAGAACTTTTGTCAGAAATAATGGCACTACGCACCACAGTAATGAAAGTCTTTTTAGATTGCTTTTTATAAAAAAATTCCATTTTTAAAATCAACTCTTCTACTTGTGACGTCACCCGCAGGCCTTGCCGACTCAAGAACTGGCAAATTTACGTCTTATGAGGATGAGCAATCCTAGTTGTAGGTATTCCTTTCAAGAGTTTCAAGCACTTGAGCTACTCGCCCCGGTGTTAGTCGCCCCCGATTTGCAGGGAACAGATGCGTGGTGCAACAAACACTTTCAGAAAGGAATAAGCGCGTAACGCCCCGGAGCTGTTCCGGAGCTCCTCCTAGGTATGAAAGGAATACAACTCCTGTTAGTAGTTTAAGATTCTGGTTTCTGCAGTTCAGTTTTGTGCATGTGCATCTAACCTAACTTTCGCTTATTAATGGGCGTTACAGCCAACTACAGTGGCTAAATAAAACCTTTACATACAGTGGCGACAATAGAGGTCCCGCCGCCATCTTGTTCCCAACCTCTTGTTACTTTTAAATATTAATATATAGGATTTAAATGGACATCTATCATAAAAAATTGGAATCGACGTATTTGATGACCATTATTAGGTCCATCAAATACGTTGTTTTCCCTGATTTTGATGAATGTTCACCTAAATCCCATATATTCACATTTAAAAGTAACAAGGGGTTGGGAACAAGATGGCGGTGTTTTCAATATAAATATATGGGATTTTTGAACCAATCAAAAATAAGACAGCAATTGTCGTCACTGTGGGTTATAGAGTCACTGTACAGCCAACTATCGAAAACTATCGATTGTTGAAAAAAACTATCGATATATTTCGATAGTAGATACTATCGATAGTTAGCAATAGCGCCATCGATAGTTTTCCACCACTACTTAACAGTTGAATGAAGTAGAAGTAGAAGGTATAGAAGGCCATTCTCCATAAGACATTGGAAAAGGTGCATCCACCACAGTATCAATATCAATTAAGCAAAAATAAAAGAACTTCCACCATAGTGTCAATATTGATAATGACAAGTCAAAGTAGAAAGAGATAGATGGCTATGGCCCTCTACTAGAATGGGCCTAGAATATTCCAGGTTTGATAAAACGAGGAATAAAAGCAAACGAATTCCAGATAGTGGAGTAATTGTGGAGTTTAGTAAAGAAAGACTGAGTTTATAACTTCTGTTTGATGCTCAGAGAGAGTTGCAAGAAAAATATAAAAGTGCAGTGAACTCAATTAATTTAGAGAGACAGAAATAAAATAGGATCAAATATTTCTCCGTCTCTGTTTAGGTTATGTTGTGATGGTGTTTTTGTGTCCTCGTCCTCTCTTAACATTTTTGTTATTGTACTAGTTCCACTTTCCCTAGTGTTTTGTCCACAATGGATTACAATAATATAATAAGGGACCCAAACGAAAAAACCCCGCAATCATCAGTGTTCCGTTTCGATTCCTACCCTGGCCAAACAAATCCGTATCCTTTCTATGAGCACAATCCGTCTATGCACTTGCAAAACACTACCCCAATGTTTTCCAGTTTTATACCAGAACAACAAATTCCCTCGCCCATAGCCCCACCAGTACCAACTTCGTTTTCGTTTGGTTACCCAAATAGTCCCATGATGGGACACTTCCCACATTATACTGCACCCAATGATTTTTCCAGCCTCAAACCTAACAAATTTAATTTGGGCAAACGGAAAACAAACTCACCACCGTAAGAATTATTTAATAATTTAAATAAACTAATTAATAATTATAATAAATTTTTCTAGTTTACAACTCTACAATAAGCAACACATTACAGAAGAAAAAATGGCAGAGTACATGTCCAAGCTACACATCAACTCCGAAACGGTACCATCAGTTCTGGAACCAGAATCTCTTAAAAACAAAAGGCTATACATGTGCGAGGAAATGCGCAAATTGCAACCAGAACCCTTACTACCAACTTCGCTGCTTTCCAAAATGCAACAACCCTGTACAGCTCTGGTTTTGTGGAAACCACCAAGCAAGGTACTGCCAGCTTTGTTGGACAATAGTAAAAACACCAAAGGAAAAGATACAGAAGAAGATGATGATCCACCTTTGGATATGGATAGTGAATTTATTGCAACAATGGATATGGACTCGTAATGGTTTAAATTTTTAGGTGTTTTTGTGCTTTATGGTTTTGTGTTAAGACTGATTAGATTTTTTTTGTACTACTGTTTAAAACTTTTGTGACAAAAATGTTAATAGAATTATTGCTTTTGTATTATTGAATTATTATATTATTTTAACTTTGATTGAGTTGCATTTTTGATAGAATAAGGGCTTCCCAGAGAATACCTACCTAATTGTTCAAATTTGAGGATTTTTCAGGTCATTTCATATATAATTTATTTTAATGATCTTGTGCAAAGAATTCTAACAATATACCTCTACTAGTAATAATGTAAAAGGATTATAATTATTCATAGCAACTATCTCACAACAATCTCAGCAAATCATAGTATTTATCTACTTATAAATATATGTATTGATTTTGAAAGTTTCTGGATTTCTAAGGAAAGATTTAGAGATAATTCCTAGGACTTGCAAATTGTATCATTTTCCTTTGAGAAAACTCTTATGGACATTTCAATCCTCTGAATTCTGCAAATCTTGAAAACTTATTACATAATTTTAATGAATTTTGAACTATAAATGAATCACTTATTTGCAATTTTCCTGTTAAATTTCTCTCAATATCCTACATCTTTAAGCAAATAAAGTACTTAAAAATCTGTCAGAACAATTTAAAAATTACTGAAAAACTTCTAAAATGCTCCAGAACTCTTCAACCAAGTTAGAACACTTTAGAACTTCAATAAAACCATTTGAAACGTTCCAAAACACTTTCCAGCAGCATTATGAAAGGCTTCAGAACAATTTAAAAACTTCAGAATTATTTCAGAGAGCCTAGGGCTCTTGATTTGAAGTTTCATCGTTTTAGTAAGAAGGTACCTACATTTTAGATTTTGGAAAACTTTGGAAGGTCATAACTTTTTTACTATTATAGATTTTATATAATAGATTTCAGCTCATTTGCACTTATAGTTCCTGAGATAAAATCGTGTTAAACAATTTGGGGTGATTTATCAATTTTTCAATTTTTCTGAGTGCCTTTTTTCATAGATTTCGGCTTCAAATCTGAGAATAATTTGGTGTATGGAGTTTGGGAGATGTTAATTGACCATTAGGACACAAAATCTCAACAAAAAAAAAAAATTGAAATTTCATCGTTTTAGTAAGAATGTACCTACCTCTTATAATTTAGATTTTGAAAAACCTTGAAAGGTCATAAGTTTTTTACTATTATAGAGAGAAAGCTGAAATTTTCACTGAATTTCATCCCACTGAAGGGACTATAATCCCTGAAAATTTCAACTCATTTGCACTTATAGTTCCTAGGATAAAATCGTGTTAAGCAATTTGGGGTGACTTATAAATTTTTCAATTTTTCTGAGTGCCTTTTTTCATAGATTTCGACTTCAAATCTGAGAATAATTTAGTGTATGGAGTTTGGGGGATGTTAATCAACCATTAGGTAACAAAATCTCAACAAAAAAAAAAAAATTGAAATTTCATCGTTTCAGTAAGAAGGTACCTCTTATAATTGGATGATGCTAATTGAAAAGGATCCAAGCACCAAATTATAAATTTGCGTAGTCGGTGGTTTAGTAATATATCACGTTTTTTAAAAATTATCATATTTTTAGAAATTTTTTCCATATTAAACTGTTGTACGTTTGAAAGCAAATGATAAACACTAGTGGATTATCTTTTTTCCACTTAGCAAAATATAATTTGAGCCCTTTTTTGGCAGATGGATCCTTTTCAATAATTAAATAATAGTTTTTTATAACCTGGAAAGGATCTAAGCTCCCTGGATCTGTTTACAATTTTGTCCACCACAGCTACCTGACCATAATATTAATTCCTCTACTCTCTTTTTAAGGTGCACTTCGACAAACTTCTTTAAACATGAGCCCACTTCCTGTGCTCCCCGACCGGCTACACCTTTTTTCCACAAAAAAAAACAATATGCGGAGTGTTTGTGGAGCCTGAATGAACCCCCTCATTAAAAGTACTCAATTGTCTTTTATAATAAGCAATCTTTGTTGGTAGTTTGGGTAATCCTAGGACCTTTTCCATATCCTAGCAGAGGGTTTCTATGAGTGGGTTTCTATGAGTGGGTTCCCACTTGCTTCCTTTAAATCTTTATTCAACTGATCTTGAGCAAGCTGCGCATTTTCAAGATTCGTATCATGTTGTTCTTTTAAAACTAGCTGTTGATTCTCATTCTGTGCATTTTTTACCTGTGAAGAATACATGTCACACTTGTTTTTTTTTTTTTTTTTGGTTTCACCCTTTCGAGCCCATACTCTACACTGCAGCCTTTATATGCTTTTTGTATGTCATTCGTATGGGCTCTACTCCTTCTCATTCATACTTCTCATTCATACTTGGAGATCAGATGATTGGCGGCAGCGCGGTCGACCCACCGTCCCGTACTACTGCGGTCACCCATTCAATCTCCAACCCGACACCACGTTGCTTGGCTTGAGTAGGCCGTCTCTCACGTCCTTGATTATCACACACTTGTTACATGTGTCTTTTATAGGGGGATTTGGCCTCAAATTGAAATGTTTATAAAATATATTTTTATAGAACTGAAAACTAACTTTGGGATTTTTGTGTTTTACATAGAGACATTTTTCTTTCTGTGAGGTCGTAAGGTGAAAATTTCGCTTCCGTTTCTGAACGATAGTAGTGAAACACATAGGTAGGAAATTTGGCTATGTGATCGATAATTTTATTTATTGATTCTACATCAATTTCCTTCTTCCCTCCAGATTTTCCTCGCTCGTCTTGTATTTTGGTGCTACGTTTTTTTTTTTCTAATGCAGTGTTAACCCGCTTTGTGGATATTTGGTAGGTGTTGATATAAGTACCACGACGGCACACTTCAACCTTTCCAAGCATATACACTCTAGTAAAAGATTCACCTGGCCCATCCTTAGTTCTTTCACTCATTTTTAGTTCAAATTGAAATCCAAAAACATGAAAACCAGCATTCACAAACAAAACTGTCCGAAAATATAAAGGGAACCAAGCCACAGTAATCATTTTCTATAAACAGTACTGGAACTTGGATCTTCAATCAATACATGCCGCTAGGATGCCGGTAGGCGCTTGAGACTTTTTACACATTAAAAATAAATGCCAAACTGTCGTATGGTTCCATAATCCAGATTTTTGCAATTTGGCGCTTGGTTCCTTTTCAATTATCATCATCCAATTTAGATTTTGGAAAACTTTGGAAGGTCATAACTTTTTTACTATTATAGATAGAAAGCTGAAATTTTTACTGAATTTCATCCCACTGAAGGGACTGCAAATTTCAGCTCATTTGCACTTATAGTTCTTGGGATAAAATCGTGTTAAGCAATTTGGGGTGATTTATCAATTTTTCAATTTTTCTGAGTGCCTATTTTCATAGATTTCGGCTTCAAATCTGAGAATAATTTAGTGTATGAAGTTTGGGGGATGTTAATCGACCATTAGGTAACAAAATCTCGACAAAAAAAAATTGAAATTTCATCGTTTTAGTAAGAAGGTAAGTACCTCTTATAATTTAGATTTTGGAAAACTTTGGAAAGTCATAACTTTTTTACTATTATAGATAGAAAGCTGAAATTTTTACTGAATTTCATCCCACTGAAGGGACTATAATCCCTGAAAATTTCAGCTTATTTGCACCTATAGTTCCTGGGATAAAATCGTGTTAAGCAATTTGGGGTGATTTATCAATTTTTCAATTTTTCTGAGTGCCTTTTTTCATAGATTTCGATTTCAAATCTGAGAATAATTTAGTGTATGAAGTTTGGGGGATGTTAATCGACCATTAGGTAACAAAATCTCGTCAAAAAAAGAATTTGAAATTTCATCGTTTCAGTAAGAAGGTAAGTACCTCTTATAATTTAGATTTTGGAAAACTTTGGAAGGTCATAACTTTTTTACTATTATAGATAGAAAGCTGAAATTTTTATTGAATTTCATCCCACTGAAGGGACTATAATCCCTGAAAATTTCAGCTTATTTGCACCTATAGTTCCTGGGATAAAATCGTGTTAAGCAATTTGGGGTGATTTACCAATATTTCAATTTTTCTGAGTGCCTTTTTTCATAAGTTTCGGCTTCAAATCTGAGAATAATTTAGTGTATGGAGTTTGGAGGATATTAATCGACCATTAAGGTAACAAAATCTCAACAAAAAAAAAATTTGAAATTTCATCGTTTCAGTAAGAAGGTACCTACCTACCTTATGATTTAGATTTTGGAAAACTTTGGAAGGTCATAACTTTTTTACTATTATAGATAGAAAGCTGAAATTTTTACTGAATTTCATCCCACTGAAGGGACTATAATCTCTGAAAATTTCAACTCATTTGCACTTATAGTTCTTGGGATAAAATCGTGTTAAGCAATTTGGGGTGATTTACCAATTTTTCAATTTTTCTGAGTGCCTTTTTTCATAAGTTTCGGCTTCAAATCTGAGAATAATTTAGTGTATGGAGTTTGGGGGATGTTAATCGACCATTAGGTAACAAAATCTCGACAAAAAAAAAATTGAAATTTCATCGTTTTAGTAAGAAGGTACCTCTTATAATGTAGATTTTGGAAAACTTTGCAAGGTCATAACTTTTTTACTATTATAGATAGAAAGCTGAAATTTTTACTGAATTTCATCCCACTGAAGGGACTGAAAATTTCAGCTCATTTGCACTTATAGTTCCTGGGATAAAATCGTGTTAAGCAATTTTGGGTGATTTTGTTTGGGTTAGGCTTCAAATTGAGTTTTTATTTTTTTTCGATGTTTTTCCATAGGCTTTCACATTCGTCTTTTGAAAAGTGATTAATACTTAACACTGTCCACATTGTGTCTGTTTTTTTTTTTCAAAATTGGTACGGTTTTAGGGCACCTATAATCCTTATACAGGGTGACCCACGAGATTTTTCCCAAATGATAACTACGGAACGCATCATCAATGTTCCAGTGTGTAATTTTTTATCATTTTCTCTAACAAAGCCTTAACGAATATGGCATTGGCGATTTTGCAATTTAATTTTCTAATGAAAAATGCCATAATACCTATACCATGTGTTACATTTAACATTCAAAAGTTGACGTCACTTGACCGAAATTGAAGCGAAAGTGGTGAAATTGGATGACAATGGTAGACAAAGAGTTTCCCAGATCCTAAAAAATTTAATTATATTGGATGACGCGTTCCGAAGTTATTACTTGGGAGAAACGTCGTGGGACACCCTCAGGGCCGGCCCTACCATAAGGCGAACTGAGCGAGCGCTCCAGGCGCCAGACCTCGGGGGGCGCCTTCGACTTGTTCCTTGGTAATAAAAAAAAAAGAAAAATATATTATCGCTTTGAATTCTGTCTCTGCTTTTAGATATTTTGCTTTTCTGCTTGTGAGCAAGCTTGTGCTTACTTAGTATGTGAATAACCTGTCCTGACGTTTTCTTGAGACGCGCACGGATCGTGGGTGTGGTGGCGCTCTTACCCGAGCATTTGATCACGATATTTCGGATAGTGATAACGGTCATCTGAAAGCAGTCCTTCAGGCGTTAGCATTTAATAATTGGCAAGATACGTTTCCTTATATCTGGACAGCTCTCCGTATTTTTGTTATCATTCCTGTTACAGTGCCGAAAGGTGAACGGAGCTTTAGTAAGCTTAAGGTAATTAAAACTTACCTTAGCGGTCAACTCTAGCAGAATAGAGACACCTTCAAGATCTAACCCTGCTGTCCATTGAAAATGTTATAGCTCAAATATTGTCATATGAGGAATTATGAATAAAGCTAATGCAAAAGTATGCAAATACCAATTTACCTAAAATTTCGTATTTTGTTTTTTCGATTTTTATATTTATTAGGCCCGGTTTATTTATATTTAGATAAATAACTTGCGGGTAATTATCGGCAAGATAAATTTACCGTTCCATAAATCTATTGGTCGGCGCATAGCTGGCCAACCAATGGGATAAGATATTGCATTTTTATCGTTCAGATTGCATACCTGACTGACACCTGACAGTTTATCAGAAGGTGAATAAACCGGCCCTAATGGTCGTTTCCACAAACTATTAAGATAAGTATTCCCTAAACTGACATTTCTCCATGGAAAACTGTCAGTTTAGGGAATACTTATCGTTAGGGCTTCCCGAAAATAACTAGTTGGTGGAAATGGCCATAAGTGTTATAAGTGATATTACCAAAGTATTGGTTGATGCCATCAAAGAATGTGAACTAAATGTTAGTAAATAAGAGAACTTTGTACCAAACGAACAGAAATGTTTTCAAATTTCAATTGGTAAGATAAATAGAGACATTGAGCATTGTTTGTTCTAACCCAGTAGGAAACCGTAGTATTATCGTCAGGATTCAGCGCAAAACCTATAATTTTTGCATAGAAACCGAAAGAAATTCGTATACAGAGTGGTTCCGAAACCGTTCTGGGACGTTTTTTCGACAGGTTGGAACAAACCTATTAGCAGGGTTGGATGGGACGACCGGGCAACCGGGCAAATGCCCGGTATAACTCTGGGCCGGTCGGGCCGCAGGCCCGACGCGTCTAGATTAATAATAAAAATTTTAAATTTATATATTTGACAAAAACATCATGAAAACTACCTATCTAAAACAATATTAAGGCTGTGATCCGAATATAACCAGGGCTGTGGTTTCGCGGTCCGAAAGCGATCAAATTACTCTGGTACCTGGAAAAGTGGTTACTTTTGGACCTTGGTTTCCTGAAATCTGGTTAACCAAATGTCAAAATAGTTACCGACTATCGGATGTCGGTTCTTTTGGATTTATCTGTAAATTCCTAAAAATTCTGTCAACAATTTTTTATTTCATATTCGTGTTCCCTAGGTAACCGGAAATTTCAGTAACCATCTGTCAACCCGATCGGTTGCTTTGGTTAACATTTGGTTATATTCGGACCATAGCCTTAAACTGAATATTATGCGTGAGGTCCGAAACCACTGGTGACAGTTTAATTGACAATGCAGTGTTGCCAATCTGAATTTGTAAAATTACACGATATGCTGGTCAAATTACATACAGTGGCTAAATAAACCTTTACATACAGTGGCGACAATAGAGGTCCCGCCGCCATCTTGTTCCCAACCTCTTGTTACTTTTAAATATTAATATATAGGATTTAAATGGACATCTATCATGAAAAATTGAAATCGACGTATTTGATGACCATTATTAGGTCCATCAAATACGTTGTTTTCCATGATTTATGATGGATGTTCACCTAAATCCCATATATTCATATTTAAAAGTAACAAGGGGTTGGGAACAAGATGGCGGTGTTTTCAATATAAATATATGGGATTTTAGAACCAATCAAAAATGAGACAGCAATTGTCGCCACTGTGGCTTATAGAGTCACTGTAAAATTACATAGTTTTACACGATTTCGTCTCACAATTACACGATCTTGGTACCTATTTAGTAACATCAAGAAGCAAGTATTTATGATTTTGGGAAATGGGTCAAATCCAGTCAAATCTGAGGGTTAATCATCGCTCCTCAACCAAAAACAAAGATGTAGCATCGACAGAAAAGCGATCCAAAATAGGGATCGACCGATATAGAAATTTTAGCCGATACCGATAATCGGCCGATACCGATATTACAAAGACCGATATATATCGGCCTATCGGTCGTTCGTTTTTTTTTCTGTCGTAATACTTTGTCCTGGCTTGCGTCGGAGCGTGTTTCTGCAAGTCTAAATTTTTATTGTCGTCTGTCGTTTATCAGCGCCTCATTCTCATGCTAAGTTGTGCTTTATATTAGATGTGTTCCAAACTATAAAGTAGAGAATAGAGCAAACTGTAATTATTGTCTGAAGAGAAGTAAGCGGTGGAATTATTCATCCCTATCGTGAATCGTGACAGAATCTGTCAAAAGAGTGTGTCAAGGTGGCAAAGGAAAAACGGCCAATACGGGCACTTTCCAAAATTCACCGGTTTCTGAACGGGTGCGATACCGGTTTTATAGTTTACTCAAAATACTCGCCAAATCGTTCCAAAATGTGCCGACTTTTTACGGGTTGAACCCTAAGGTTGAACCCGATCATTCGTTTCAAAATTGAATGAAATTAATTAATGATTAACTGATGATTAAAATTAATCAAAAGAATGATTAACTCCGCCGGGAATTTTTGTTGTTTTTTTCGATTAGAGATTTTTTGACACTTTTGTTTTGACATACATTAAAATTACTTGCTTTGGATGAGCACTATCGGCAATCATTCGTTAAATTGTTGCTTGCAGAATTGCAGATTGCAGAATGAAAAAATGTTGTTATAATAAAAATACTTACACCTAATTTTTAACGGATTTTTTGACAGCTACCGGTTTATTTAACCGGTCAATTTATCGGTGAAATTTGGAAAGTCTACGTCTATATAGGAAATACCATCTTTCGAAACACCACCCAGTGAAATATCGTTAGATAACAGATTCAGGTACCTACGAAGCAAAAATGTGTAAAAAAAGCTAAACATTTCGATTTTAGTTTTCGAAGCTATATACATTTTATTGTCCATAAAAATGTATTTCTGATGTAAGTAATTGTTTTTGTCCCTCATTTTTTTACATTTTTTTCCCAATAAAAAAAATTATCGGCTTATCGGCTTTCTGATATCGGCCGATACCGATAATCGGCCAATGAGGCCGATATAGCCGATAGGCCGATATAAATATCGGTATCGGTCGATCCCTAATCCAAAAGTAATCTAATTACTAATTACTCTAGTTCCTGGAAAACTGGTTACTTTTGGACCTCAGTTTTCCTGCCAGGATGAGGCACCCCAGATAACGTCATACAGTTATCAGGCAACCTACCTCTCTCAAACATCCTAGCCATAAGAGTAATCACTTGACAGACCATTTGACAGATAAAAGATAATGGAATGTAATGCAAGGAGCAATCAAGGGAAGAGAAAACGTCAAGTCCTATTTGTTTGTCACAATATGGGACCATGACCTATCTATATGTAATAATATCGAGAATGAAAATTCCAAAATATTCTTTCGTTTTCTTTACAGTAAAATCTCGCTCCATACTAAAAGTAGCCTCGGGCCGGCACTGGACACTCTGTATATTATGGGTTGAAAATATGAAAAAATTGCCTTTTTGCATAATTTGTTCATTACCTAACTCTTGCCCTTCCTCATTTGAATAAAATATAGGTAGATGAATTATTTAAAAAAAAAAAGACATCAAGTAGGTATATGACTAGATGAACTACAAATATCGACACACAAATTTGAGCAATGAATTTGTAATGGGAAATAGACGATATAAAATCTGCTCTCACGTAAATCAAAAACCACTCAGAGCGAATTTCATTGGTTCAAAATAGTCAGAAAACTGTTTGTTGGCATTTGTATCAATCAAAAACGCTCTGACTGGTTTGTGATTTCTATGAGAACAGACCTATATAGTAGTTGAATTTTTACTGAATAATATCTAAGAAAACATATAAAATTTAAATAAAGGCACCGCGCGCTTTTTCTGAAAATCTATGGACTCAGGACTAAAAATGAGAACAATATCAATTTAGTCAAACCTAACTCAATCGAAAGGCCTGCAAGATGAATATTAATTTTGCATGGAATTAATAATACAAAAATGAAAAAAAATACATATTTCTTATGGAAGGTTTTTTAATAGGGAGGAACTTATTTATACTATGTATTTAATCGAAAAAGAAAAAAAAATAGCTGGAAAAGCAAAAATTGAGAAAATAATGTAAAACACCTAATACAGGTTAATCAAATAATGCCTACAAATCTAGTTTATATTATATATACAATCCAATATTACAATATTTTCATCAAAAACTACAATTAGGACGAATACGCCCAGTACGACGTCGAATGGAACAACCCTTGCTGATGAGGCAAAATCGTTCCAGGAATCCTACCACTTCCGGGGTTCCCAGAAAACATCGCGGTCACCGCCAGATCGCTTTGGTGGCTCTGGTACTTGTAATGGGGTACCATGTCGCCGGGAGTTTGCACTTGGGCTTGGCAAGCCGCCATCAGACCGTGGAAGTCGAATTTGTACGCGTACCTTTTACCGTGGACTTTCGACATTATGTTTTTGTCGTAATAATATCTAGAATAATCAGTGATTGATTTGTAGCTTATTAAAAAAAAATACTTATAATTACCTCAATGCTCGACTCAATTTATCATAGTTCATGTTCGGTTTGGATTTTCGCTGGCCCCATCTTCTCGCCACCTCGTCCGGATCAGTCAGCTTGAATTCGCCGTTGGCGCCTTCCCACACGATGCATCCAGAATTCGACGAATCGCCGAGCAGCTCGAGCAGGAATTGCCACAGTTGGATCTGGCCGGAGCCCTGAGCCACCAATCGCTGACTGGCGGCGTTCAGGAGCTGATAAGAGTCCGCGGGGGTGGCGGCTGAATATTTGGATATGCAAAAATAAGGGGGTTAATCCAGAAGGAAAAGGTTTAAGAAATGATAGAGATTTAAGTTTTCAATAATTGTAGTTAACAGAAAGCTGGATTTGGGTTAATTAAGTATATGAAGTGTTGAAATTTCTGGAAAAATTAAATTTTGCAGAAACTCTATAAATATTTTCCTCATTATTGAAGATTTCCTATGAAATTCCTGTTTTTTTTTTTCAAATTCCCTCCTCAAGGATTCTTTGAAACTTTCCAGGACTTCCTTTTGGTCTGGATATCCATGAACGATCGATCAAATTTATGAATTATGGAAAAATTGAAGATTCTATGAAAATACAATAATTTTACACTGACACATTTTGGAGCTAGAGCTTAGATTTAGATAAAACATCGATTTTTTTCTGATGAAACTATCGATAAATTTACAGGAAATAAGTATAGTCCAAAGTGTCTTTCATTGACTGGAACCTGGAACAACCAAATTTTTTTTGGGTGAAACTATCAACTCTTCTGGCTTCTATATTCACATATTTATTCAGTTTAACTGCTTTCAACAACTAGACATAGATTTCTTTCAAATTTCCATGAAAAAATATTCATTTTTCACGTCCATAGTTATTCAAAAAAGCCCCCTATTGGCTCTAAAAGCTCCAAAAAAAAGACAGCAGATAGGTATATAAAAAGTCGTTTCATAGAAAAACTTGGAAATTTGCATCGGGATCAAGGATTGGAAGCTTCCAGATTTTTTCATGAAAATGCCAACTCATTTTTAGGGTTTGTAGATCCTCCAGAGTATATTCTTAAGGAAAAAGAAAAGAATTGCAAAAGAAAGGTTCTGGATTTGAACCATCTGAGAATCTGGAAGATTCTGAAAATTTTCTTCTAGAAAAACCAATAAGTGATGACTCAAGAATCAGGATCTTGAAAGTCTTCTCAGAGAAAAATCCGTAAATTCTCAGTTAAGTACAATAATTCCAGAGTTTTTTCATAGAAGCACCAAGCATCTAGCACCTAGAGTATAAACTCACAATTAATTGAACTCCAAAAATTTGAATTTTTTTTGAAAACACAATAAATCTACTCACACATTTTTGAGCTGGAATATAGATTTAGAACTGCACCTCCTAAGGCTAATGTGGATTCTAGAACCTACAGAATTATAAAAGTACAAGGAATTTGCACTAAATCTGTTCTAGAAGACTCTCATTGGAGTATAGAAATTCGGATTTGCACTTAAGTTAGTTTAAATTCTAAAGATTCCAAGAATAATAGAAATACGAGAAATACTTAGAAGAAATCTGAGCAAAAGCAGCTCTGAGATACTCTAAATTACAGAGTTAGATATGCCTGAAGCTAATTGAATACAAGTAGAACAGGTAGTTCTTTTGTAAAAATAAGACCTCGTATAGATCATTCAAAAACAGAAAAATTTAGAAATTAGTCTATCAAAAGACGTCAAGGGAGGTGCTCAAAAATTAAAGGCATCAGAAAGATTCTGAGCCAAGAAAAAAGTAACATTTTTTTTCGGTTTTTCCTTCTTTTTTTTTTTAAGAATTGAGAACAGAACGAACATTAAGAACCTGGAATACTTGATAATAATAAATATACCTACTTATGCTGGAGGATTTTATAAAATGATACTACTAATTATTTTAGTTTTTACAACTTACCATGATAAATCATGCTGCTAGACGACAATTTCCCATAAACGCAGTGCTGTCCAAGTCTTCTAGCGACCAACAATTCTTCTTGTAGACATCTCGAAGGCAGCCGCCACATGGCTACCATCAAATCGACATTTTGCACTCGACGAGAAAAACACGCACACACACTTTTTTTTTGGAAAAATTGCACAAAATCACAAAAAGCTCCTGACCCTATGAGGCTGGAAAATCAAATGATTCGGCGTCGCGACGCTTCGTTGGTTACAGGAAGACGCACGGCGTCTGCTGATAGGATTCTTTTAGGAAGAAGGAAAAGGAAGGGGATGAATTTTACTTTTCGTATAGAATTGCCAATAAAGCTTAAAAATTCAGTCAGAAAATTGGTATGTATCTGAATTAAGGTATCTGAAAATAATCCCAATAATATGAAGATATTATTCTGTTGTCCTTGGGTATATGTGGACCAATGAAACCAAGTGGTTTTGTTTTTTTTAGCTACATTTTGAAAAATTTAATTTCTGCTTCAGGCTTTAACCAATCGAAACAGGACAAATTAAGCACTATTGAATATACAATATTCATATTCAATTATCTTAAAGTTATATATTCTCAAGAATAACAAAATATCTACCTACTAGACTGGACAAGAACTATTTAAAGTAATATAAAGACATTCCAGGAATATTCCAAGTTCAGAAAATTCTATCAAGATTTCATTAATTAATTCCAGAATAATTGCCCATATTATCATTTTTAATTTAATTTTAGGAGAATTGGAATTTTCCAAAAAGCTGGTTTCAACAGTATTGCAGCACTGAGAAGCCTCAAAATTGAAATTACCAAAAATTTTCCATAGGGTCACTAGAGCCTGGGAACTTTTTCGATACCGTGGGAAATTCGCCAGATTTTGGTGGTTTTGTACTGGTTTTAGGCTGGTTTAGCTGGTTTTGTGCTAGCTTTCACTGGTTATGTGCTAATTTTCGCTACTTTTTATTGGTTTAGCTGGTTTTGTGAAATTCAGTACAAGACCTGCTATACTAGCAAACAACAGTGAAAACCAGCAAAATCCAGCAAAAAAAGCTATATCAGCGTAAAACCAGTAAAAACCAGCACAAAATCAGCAAAATTCGCCGATTTTCCCACGGTATCGTAAAGTTCCCAGGCTCAAGTGTTGTTGTAATTAGGCTCCAATTAAAGCCAATTAAATTCTCTACAAACCAGTAAATTACGATTTTAATTTAGCTTCAACAGTATTGCAGCTGAGAAACCTCAAAACTAAAATTACCGAACATTGGAAATTTTCCAAAACTTACATTGAGACAGTTTTTTCCTCGCGGCTTCATTAATTTTCAGGAACGGACTGGGTTCTAAACTTACGGCGGGCGATTTCCTACATGTAACGCCACCACCAAGAAAAAGTTGAAGTAGGTATAGGGCCACTTGAGCCTGGGAACTTTTTCGACACCGTGGGATAATCGGCATATTTTGGTGGTTTTTTACTGGTTTTATGCTGGTTTAGCTGGTTTTGAGCTAGTTTTCATTGGTAATATGCAGACTCAATGGAAATTCAGTACAAGACCTGCTATACTAGCAAACAACAGTGACAACCAGCAAAATCCAGCAAAAAAAGCAGCTATGTGCGGGTTTTCACTGGTTTTAGGCTGGTTTAGCTGCTTTTTTTGCTGAATTTTGCTGGTTGTCACTGTTGTTTGCTAGTATAGCAGGTCTTGTACTGAAAAAAAAAAAACAGCTAAACCAGCCTAAAACCAGTATAAACCAGCAAAATCCGCCGATTTTCCCACCGTATCGAAAAGTTCCCAAGCTGAAGTGAACCAAACTCTACAAGTCCGTTATTTGAGATTTTGATTTAGTTTCAACAGTATTGCAGCTGAGAAATTTCCCAATTGAAATTAACGAACATTAGAAATGTTCCAGAAATTACATTAAGACAGTTTTTTCCTCACAGCTTCATTAATTTTCAGGAACAAATTGGGTTCTAAACTTACCTAGGGCGATTTCCTACATGGGACGCCACCACCAAGAAAAAGTTGAAGTATGTATAGGGTCACTTGAGCCTGGGAACTTTTTCGATAGGTACCGTGAGAAAATCGGCAGATTTTGGTGGTTTAGCTGATTTTGTGCTAGTTTTCACTGGTTATGTGCTGATTTTCACTGCTTTTCACTGGTTTAGCTGGTTTTGTGAAATTCAGTATAAACTACAAGACCTGCTATACTAGCAAACAACAGTCAAAACCAGCAAAAAAACAAAACAGCTAAACCAGCCTAAAACCAGTGAAAACCAGTACAAAACCAGCAAATACGCCGATTTTCTCACGGTATCGAAAAGTTCCCAGGCTCAAGTGTTGTTGTAATAAGGCTCCAATTAAAACCAATTAAATTCTCTACAAGTTTGTTAGTTAGGATTTTGATTTACTTCCAAAAGTATTGCAACTAAGAAACCTCAAAATTGAAATTAACGAACAATGGAAATTTTTCAAAAATGATATAAAGCTCACAGCTTCATTAATTTTCAGGGACGAACTAAGTTCTAAACTTACGGCGGGCGATTTCCTACATGTGACGCCGCCACCAAGAAAAAGTTGAAAAGACGCCGATTTTCTCACGGTATCGAAAAGTTCCCAGGCTCAAGTTTTGTTGTAATTAGGCTCCAATTAAAGCCAAATAAATTCTCTACAAATCTATTAGTTACGATTTCAATTTGGTTCTAACAATATTGCAGTTGAGAAATCTCAAAATTGAAATTATCGAACAATGAAAATTTTCCAAAAATAATATGTGATTAGGCTTTAATTTAAGGCAATGAAATTCTCTGCAAGTTTGTTAATAAGGATTTTGATTTAGTTTCAACAGTATTGCAGCTGAGAAACCTCAAAATTGAAATTAACGAACATTGGAAATTTTCTAAAAAATAACATTGAGACAGTTTTTTCCTCACAGCTTCATTGATTTTCAGGAACGAACTGGGTTCTAAACTTACGGCGGGTGATTTCCTACATGTGACGCCACCAGTAGGTATAGAGCATATAGAGTCACTTGAGCCTGGGAACTTTTCGATACCGTGGGAAAATCGACAGATTTTGGTGGTTTGTACTGGTTTAGCTGGTTTTGTGTTAGTTTTCACTGGTTATGTGCTGATTTTCACTACTTTTCACTGGTTCAGCTGGTTTTGTGAAATTCCGTAGAAAACCTGGTATACTAGCAAACACCAGTGAAAACCAGCAAAATCCAAGAAAAAAAAAACAGCTAAACCAGCCTAAAACTAGTGAAAACCAGCACAAAACCAGCAAAATCCGCCGATTTTCTCACGGTATCGAAAAGTTTCCAGGCTCAAGTGTTGTTGTAATTAGGCTCCAATTAAATTCTCTACAAACCTATTAGTTAAGATTTTAATTTGGTTTTAACAGTAATGCAGCTGAGAAATCTCAGAATTGAAATTAACGAACATTGGAAATTTTCCAAAAATGATATTGACAGAGTAATTAATTTTCAGGGACGGACTGGGTTCTAAACTTACGGCGGGCGGTTTCCTACATGGGACGCCACCACCAAGAAAAAGTTGAAGTAGGTGTAGGTCACTTGAGCCTGGGAACTTTTTCGACACCGTGGGATAATCGGCATATTTTGGTAGTTTTATACTGGTTTTATGCTGGTTTAGCTTGTTTTGTGCTAGTTTTCATTGGTTATGTGCAGCTTTCCACTGCTTTTCACTGGTTTAGCTGGTTTTGTGAAATTCAGTACAAGACTTGCTTATACTAGCCAATAACAGTGACAACCAGCAAAAAACAGCTAAACCAGCATAAAACCAGTATAAACCAGCAAAATCCGCCGATTTTCCCACCGTTTCGAAAAATTCCCAAGCTGAAGTGAACCAAACTCTACAAGTCTGTTATTTGAGATTTTGATTTAGTTTCAACAGTATTGCAGCTGAGAAACTTCACAATGGAAATTAACAAACATTAGAAATTTTCCAGAAATTACATTAAGATAGTTTTTTCCTCACAGCTTCATTAATTTTCAGGGACGGACTGAGTTCTAAAATTACGGCGGGCGATTTCCTACATGTGACGCCACTACGAAGAAAAAGTTGAAGTAGATATAGGGTCACTTGAACATGGGAACTTTTTCGATACTGGGGGAAAATCGGCAGATTTTGGTGGTTTTGTACTGGTTTATTAGCTGGTTTTGAGCTAGTTTTCAGTGGTTATGTGCTGATTTTTACTGCTTTTCACTGGTTTAGCTGGGTTTTGTGAAATTCATGGCGTGTTCCATTTGTCAATCAGTGCGCACTGAGCGTATTCCCATCTTTTTCTAAAAACATGTAACATGTAAGGATCTGGATACATTTTTTATTTTGAAACATATATGTAATTTTTACATTTCTTACTGGTTTGAAGGTTTGAAAATGTTATTTTACTTTAGTTTGCTTTGAAGCAGGCCGAAAGTGACAGTTCTCCTATCACTTTCGGCCTGGAGAACTCACTTTCTGCCTGCTAAATTGTTTAACTTGAAGCTAAATTCTACTAATTAACCCAAATTAACCCAAATAACAGTGAAAACCAGCAAAAAAAAGCTAAACCAGCCTAAAAACAGTGAAAACCAACACAAAATCAGCAAAATTCGCCGATTTTCCCACGGTATCGAGAAATTCTCAGCCTCAAGTGTTGCTGTAATTAGGCTCCAATTAATTAGCGGACATTGAAAATTTTCCAAACATGACATTGAGACAGTTTTTTCCTCACAGCTCGGGAAATTTCAATCTGATTTTGAGAGAGAATTTTTTTGGTTTTGGTTGTAACATTTTGAAATTTCAAGAAAACTGAACCAAAGACCATAAAAACACACTAGAAGATTGAACTAGTTGTAAGTGAATAAAACTCAAACTAAATCCGGAAAAATTTAATAAAACTTCACTATTATTCTATACGCGCTGCGATTTTTCCCTCTTGATGGTTTTTCCCTTCGAAACGCGTTAATGCCAGAATATAAATGGTTTTCTGCTTAATCCACCTCTAGCAAGAGAAAATTCAATTTAAAGACTCCATTTAGCAATATTTACAACAAAACTTTTAAAAAGCATTGTCTGAAATTTTGAAATAAATATATCAAAAACATTTATTCTTGATTCTTGAATTTTCCTTTATCTCTTGACTTTTCATTATTCTTGTGTTTTCTAGGGGATATCATGACAAGACTATTAAAGTGCATTCATATTTTAGTAAACACTCCCTCAATGGACACATACCTATTTTATGATCAATTTTGTACAAAATCTTACTTTAAAATGTTTAAACATCGTGCCATCAAACTCTCTGATGCCATCATGAATCTTTCGAACACAAAACTCCTCATGAAAAGTTATATATCCGACCCGACCGGGGGCCAAAAGGCTTAGCCCTAGCAGCGTGAGTCCATCTAAAAGTCAAATGGGGCCTCGCTCTTTCGACTGTTCCCCGGGGATTTACTAGATGACAGGATGCTCATCCCTGTACCTTCATATATAGGGAAGGAAGGAATAAAGTCATTGTATTTATTTTAGAGAGGGATTTATTTTGCGAATTTAATTTATTATTTTGTTGTAGTGTGATGATGGAAAATGCATTTGAGTTGGGAATGGATGATGCATTCTATGGATAAGTTTTAGGAAATTTAACAGAAATTTTATTGCTAGCAGAAGAACAAGAAGAAAAAGCAACAAGGTAGTAGAAAAATTTGAACGAATAAGAATGGGAAAACTGGAAAAAGGCTGATATCAATATACCAACAAAATGGGCTAAAAATTGATACTTCTAGCATAAATGTTGCTACCGGTAATTCCGCGAGACGAGACGAGAACACGCTCTCTCTCGTCTTATCTCGAAGGTTCGAGAAAAAGAGTCTGCGCAGTAACGTCTCGTTTTCTCTCGTCTTTCATGAGTTTTTACGCATAATGAATTTCGTTTTCAAGATCAAGAAACTAGATAGAATAATTTGTGTTATTGAAATTCGAAAAAATTCAACTTCAATTTTGGGGAATCCCTAGTAAAAAGGAAATATTTTTTTCTGGAACTTCTCTAGGAGGCATTTTACGTAAAATTACCAAGGGACCATTTCGGTTTACTTTCGATTTCTCTACCAGATAGAATAGTTTGTATTGTTGAAATTCGATAAAAGTCAATGTCAAATCTTGGGGAATCCCCAGTAAAAAGGAGAGTCTTTCTTCTGGAACTCCTTTAGGAAGTGTTTTACGCAAAATTACCAAAAAACCTTCTCTTAAAAAAATAAATAAAATGTATCTTTTCGATTTCCTTACCGAATAGAATATTTTGTATTGTAGAAATTCGAAAAAAAGTCAACTACCAATTTTGGGGAATCCCCAGTAAAAAGGGGAGAGATTTACATCTGGAACTCCTTTAGGAAGTGTTTTACGTAAAATTGCCAAGAAACCTTTTCGATTTCTCTACCGGATAGAATATTTTGTATTCCCCAGAAAATAGGAGAGAGTTACGATAAAAAAAATGGAGTAGATAAAGAGGCTTGGAAAAGTTTCCTACAATCCCTGAAAATTTCAGCTCATTTGCACTTATAGTTCCTGAGATGAAATCGTGTTAAGCAATTTGGGGGATTTATCAATTTTTCAATTTTTCTGAGTGCCTTTTTTCATAGATTTTGGCTTCAAATCCGAGAATAATTTAGTATATGGAGTTTGGGGTATGTTGATTGACCATTAGGGTACAAAATTTTACGACATTTTTTTTTTTTTTTAATTTTATCGTTATAGTGAGAAGGGACCTGAAGGTACCTACCTTATGATTTAGATTTTGGAATACTTTGAAAGATCATAACTTTTTCTCTAATAAAGATAGAAAGCTGAAACTTTCACTGAATTTTATCCCTTTCAAAGGACTACAATCCTTGGAAATTTCAGCTCATTTGCACTTATAGTTCCTGAGATAAAATCGTGTTAAGCAATTTGGGGTGATTTATCAATTTTTTAATTTTTCTGAGTGTCTTTTTTCATAGATTTCGGCTTCAAATCTGAGAATAATTTAGTGTATAGAATTTGGGGTATGTTGATTGACCATTAGGATACAAAATCTCGACAAATAAAAAATTGAAATTTCATCGTTTTAATAAGAAGGTACCTGAAGGTACCTACCTTATGATTTAGATTTTGGAAAACTTTGGAAGGTCATAACTATATTTCTATTATAGATAGAAAGCTGAAACTTTCACTGAATTTTATCCTTTTCAAAGGACTACAATCCTTGAGAATTTTAAGTTATTTGCACTTATAGTTCTTGAGATAAAATCGTGATAAGCAATTTGGGGTGATTCATCAATTTTTCAATTTTTCTGAGTGCCTTTTTCCATAGATTTCGGCTTCAAATCTGAGAATAATTTAGTGTATGGAGTTTGAGGTATGTTGATTGACCATTGGGATACAAAATTTCGACAAAAAATTTTTTGAAATTTCATCGTTTTAGTAAGAAGGTACCTGAAGGTACCTACCTTATGATTTAGATTTTGGAAAACTTTGGAAGGTCATAACTATATTTCTATTATAGATAGAAAGCTGAAACTTTCACTGAATTTTATCCTTTTCAAAGGACTACAATCCCTGAGAATTTTAAGTTATTTGCACTTATAGTTCTTGAGATAAAATCGTGATAAGCAATTTGGCGTGATTCATCAACTTTTCAATTTTTCTGAGTGCCTTTTTCCATAGATTTCGGCTTCAAATCTGAGAATAATTTAGTGTATTATGTTTGGGGGATGTTGATTGACCATTGGGATACAAAATTTCGACAAAAAAAATTTCATCGTTTTATTAAGAAGGTATCTCCCTTATGAATCCCTAAAAGTCATAATACTGCTCAATCTACATATATCGAGGGAATAGTCACTGTAAAAATCTTCTGTCCTACGGGATGGAAATCGGTGAATAGGTGAAGATTCACTGGAGATACATTGATATCCAGTGGAAATACGTGAAGATGCAAAAACTTTGGAGGCAAGGATATGCCTGAAGATCCCAGATATGCCTGGAGATCCAAGAATATCCTAAGAAGTTCCACAGATCGAGATATTCTGTCCTAGAAAATCGCAAGTGACTATAGAAAAAACCGGCTAAGAATAAGAAGCAATTGACGTCATCACGACGAAAAAGGGAAATTAGAAATTACCTTTTCTTCAGGGTGAGACAAACGATAACGCGTTTGTATTCTTCTTAGTTGGTTCGAACTTTACCTCAGGGTGTTCTATAATGTGCCCTTTGTTATCTGAGAGAGTTTTTACTTAAATCTGGGCATAGAGAAAAGGGCGGAACATTAATTTTGAAATAGACAAAAATCAGAGTTTCATACTTTTCAATCTTCTTAAAGAACTATAATGGAATGGGCTCAAAATACCTACAATTCAAATTGGAAATTCATAGTTTTATGAGAGTTTGGAAAGACACTTTTGAGATTTTGAATCGCAAATTGGTGCCGAGCCCTTCGGGCACGCCACAGATTCAAGAGCAGCAGTGTATACACTAATTAGGCTTTCCAAGGACCTTTAATGTGCCCCAAAGTGTTCAGAATAAAAATAATGGATATTTTGGTTCTAAGGTGTTCTATAATGTGCCCTTTGTTATCTGATAGAGTTTTTACTTGAATCTGGGCATTAAGAAAAGGCGGAACATTAACTTTGAAATAGACAAAAATCAATCTTCTCAAAAAACTATATGGAGTGGGCCCAAAGGGCTCAAAATATCTATAATTCAAAATGAAAATTCATAGTTTTATGAGACTTTGCAAATTGGTGCCGAGCCCTTCGGGCACGCCGGCCGTTCAGTTCAAGAGCACTCAGTTTATACACTAAATTAGGCTTTTCAAGGACCTGTAATGTGCCCCAAAGTGCTCAGAATACTCAAATATTGGACATTTTGGTTCTAAGGTATTCTATAATGCCCTTTGTTTTTTGATAGAGTTTTTACTTGAATCTGAGCATAAAGAAAAAGGCGGAACATTACCTTTGAAATTTCAGCTCATTTGCACTTATAGTTCCTGAGATAAAATCGTGTTAAGCAATTTGGGGTGATTTATCAATTTTTCAATTTTTCTGAGTGCCTTTTTTCATATAGATTTCGGCTTCAAATCTGAGAATAATTAAGTGTATGGAGTTTGGGGTATGTTGATCGACCATTAGAACACAAAATCTCGACAAAAAAAAGTTTGAAATTTCATCGTTTTAGTAAGAAGGTACCTACCTTATGATTTAGATTTTGGAAAACTGAAAGGTCATAACTTTTTTCCTATTATAGATAAAAAGCTGAAAGTTTCACTGAATTTTATCCCTTTCAAAGGACTACAATCCCTGAAAATTTCAGCTCATTTGCATCTATAGTTCCTGAGATAAAATTGTGTTAAGCAATTTGGGGTGATTTATCAATTTTTCAATTTTTCTGAGTGCGTTTTTTCAAAGGTTTCGGCTTCAAATCTGAGAATAATTCAGTGTATGGAGTTTGGGGTATGTTGATCGACCATTAGGACACAAAATCTCGACAAAAAAAAATTGAAATTTCATCGTTTTAGTAAGAACCTTATGATTTAGATTTTGGAAAACTTTGAAAGGTCATAACTTTTTTTCTATTAAAGATAGAAAGCTGAAATTTTCACTGAATCTTATCTCAATAAGGGGACTACAATCCCTGAAAATTTCAGCTTATTTGCACTTATAGTTCCTGAGATAAAATCGTGTTAAGCAATTTAGGGAGATTTATCAATTTTTCAATATTTCTGAGTGCCTTTTTTCATAGATTTCGACTTCAAATCTGAGAATAATTTAGTATATGGAGTTTGGGATATGTTTATCGACCATTAGGATACAAAATCTTGACAAAAAAAAATTGAAATTTCATCGTTTCAGTGAGAAGGTATCTATCTACCTTATGATTTAGATTTTGGAAAACTTTGAAAAGTCATAACTTTTTTTCTATTATAGATAGAAAGCTGAAACTTTCACTGAATTTTATCCCTTTCAAGGGACTACAGTTTCCTTGGATGGCCAATGGTAAGAGATCAACAGTAAGCTCTAAAATAATATACATAAGTAGGTATATATTATTATTGCATACTTTATGAAGAAATTTGTTCTCACCAGAAACCATACACCTGTCAAAACAGTTTTCTAGTCAAAAACGCTGGTTTGTGATTTCCGTGAAACTTTTTTGACTGTTCTTACAGCCAGTTAAATTTTATTATTTCTTGTCATGTGACACAAATCACCCAATCATGTTAAAATAGAACAAACCTGTTGTTATAGAACAACTTGAATAATCATAGCAACCACTCCCATCAACTATTGACTAAACAAACCTCAAAATAATTGTTTTCCTCTGTCATAGATTTTAATAATATTTTCTTGAGCTAAAATGGTTATTGTTCACGTAAAACACAAAGACACCAGCCAATTTTTGTGCGAAGCACCCCTGGCCACTCCAGTGGACGATTTGGTAAAAGGAATCTGCGCAATTTACAATGGACGACTGAAAATCGACAGAGTTTGCATGGAAATCGAGGAATTGGCCAAACACGGAACCCTTTTGCCTCCAGGTAATAACAAACAATTATGTAAAAACTCCAAATTCAACGTTCCCATTTTAGAAATTATGGGCTTAACGGAAGACCAAGTCGAAGAACTCAAACTGAAAGACGATTGGGGTGAAAAATGCGTCCCAAGCGGAGGTTTCACCATCAACAAAGACTCAGTAGGACGCAGAAACGGGAAACAACCCCGAAAGCAAATGCAAGACGTCTTGAACAATGCTGTAAAAGAAGCCAAGGCGATGATTGACAAAAATCTCGTCCTACAAGGCAAATGCTTAACAATGAAAATCGTCCAAGAAACCTTGAACATACTCAAAGGCGCAGTAACAATTGTTTACCCCATGAAATTACCTCCTCATGATATTATTCGTATGGAATTTGAAAATATCGAAGACCTGACTGGTACCCAGGCTTCGTTGGATGTCATCGATCCTGGTACTGCTCAGGTGTGGTTTTGCGGCAAAGAAATGTACAGAGATGATAAGAAAAAGTTGGGAGATTATGTAGGGAAAATTGAGAATTGCAAAGTAAAGGTTTTATAAATTAAAACTGAGGAAGAAACAACTAAACTCGCTTTTCTAGGTAATAATAAAATTATCAAAACGCGGCGAAGGTGCACCAGGTAGAGAACCCATAATGTCAGAAGATCAAAGGAAGCAGTTGATGTTGCATGCTTACAGAAGACAAGAGGAGCTAAAAAAGTTGGCTGAAGATGAAGACGATGCGTATTTGAACTCCAAATGGGCCGACGGTGGTAGTTTGAAAAAGTCGTTTCACGGATTAGACAATATTTCCTGGAAACCGTTTGGAAAATAATTTCTTTAGTTAAAATAAATAACCTGTAATTTAATTCAATCTGTTTGGGGCGATTTTCTATTATAATTGGCGCCTAAGCTTTTCCTTCCCCTTGCAATACATTAAGCAGTCGATAAGGGGTTCCAGAGTCCGGCAAGAGAATTCTTATCTAGTATTTGAAAGTCAATTCTTTCCGTAAATGCGATCGTTTCCAATTCGACTCATTTTCTGGGAAAATAGCCGCTGGGATAAGATTTTATCGTATAGTTTTCCCAAGAGTAAATTTTTCAACTCCTTTTTGTGTGCAAAAGTTCATTACGTATTACGTATGCGTAATAAGCGCATTTACGGGCCAGGTAATCCAAGAAAACAATATCTAGAATCCCGCCGTGCAGCATAATGAGACCGGATAAGCTGAACCGTTCCCGGATTAGGTCCGGATCAGGGTCTTTTCCCCGGTATTAACTTCGCTAAGTTATTTATTGCTCAATAATTAAGGCGTCAAGTGTTGCCTTGCGTGGCCGAATTTGCATACACTTTGCATACTCTAGGCGCCCTCTCCGGCTTCTGTAGGGATCAAATAACGATGGATTGTCCGCTGAAAAGCATAATAAATCTTTTCAAATTAAAAAGCCGACTTTGGGTTACGCAAAATTGAATTTTTGGTTTGGTTTTTTTCCGCTATTGCTTCTTTTTTTTAGTTTATTTTCATATCTGCACTGCAGTAGCGTATCTACCGGTGTACCATGTGTGCAGGCCCGGGCCCGAGAGGGGCCCGTGAGCTCCATAGCGAAACTGCAAAAAAAAAAACGTAAAAAAATCGAGTTTACACCAAGAAAAAAAAAGTAGCTACTTCAACATACTGAAACAGGAGATCCTTCCAAGACCCAAAATAGGAATTCTAGGCTTCAGAAATTTTTCGCATTTAAAAATTTTTCGGATGGAAAATGCGTCCCTGATGCAATTTTGACGCGTTGCTATGACAAAAGTGACAGAATTTCAGACAGAAGTATCGTAACAATATGGCGGAAGTGGGATAGATACGCTTTTTTCTCCTTATGTCGCCTCCTTATTTATTCTACCTCAATAATTTTTCCTTAATTTTGCCTAAATAAGTCAATTTTCTTTGAATTTTTCCTGGAGTGATTTTTCATTGGGAAAATTTCGAAATTTCCCTATAATAAGCTCCTCACTTTTCTCTTTATCCTGGAAAATTTTCAAAATTTTCCCCTTAGCAATTTTCTAAAAAAAAAAAATTAAATGTGAAAGGATGAATTTTGCTTAGAAAAGTCAATTTTCCAGAACTTTGCTATCGACTTTCCTCACAGTAATTTTTCACTAGAAAATTTTGAAAATTTCCTATAATGAACTCCTCATTTTCTTTTTTTTTTCTGAAAAAATTTCACAAGTTTTGCTTTATTAGTTTTCCAGAAATAAATTAAAATGTGAGAGGATGAGTTTTTCTTAATTTTACTTGAAAAAATTTTTTCTGAATTTTTCCTGGAACGATTTTCCATTGGAAAATTTTGGAATTTTCTTATAATGAGCTCCTGACTTTCCTCTTTTTCCTCTTTTGCCAATTTTCCAGGAAACAATTGAAATGTGAGAGGATGAATTTTCCTTAATTTTATTTGAAAAAGTCAATTTTCCAGAATTTTCCCTAGAGTGATTTCTCACTGAAAAATTTCGAAATTTTCCTATAATGAGCTCCTCACTTTCCTTTTTTTTCTTGGAAAATTTTCAAAATTTTCCCTCTGCCAGTTTTTCAGAAAAAATTTAAAATGTAAGAAGTGAATTTTCTTTAATTTTGCTTAAATAAGTTAATTTTCCAGAATTTTTTATGGAGTGATTTTTCATTTGAAAATTTTAAAATGTTTGCAATAATTTCTGTAATTTTCATAGTTTTTCGTAATGTCCATAATTCTCGTAATTTTTCGTTATTCACGTAATTTTTCATAATTTCCATTTTTCGTAAATTCTGTAATTTTCTGTAATATTGAGAAAATTTCCGTAATTTACAAATAATTCCTGTAGTTTTGAATAATTTTGAGTAATTCCTGCATTTTTGGAATAATTCCTGTAATTCCCCTATTTTTTTGTAATTTCAGAATATTTTTTGAAATTTTGAATTATGTATATAATTCCTATGAATTGATAATTTAAAAAATATAAGAACTGCAAAAATTTCGGAAAATTTTACGAAAATTACAAAAATTGAAATTAGCAGAAATCACAAAAATTTCAAAACTACAAAAAGTTACTAGATTTTTAAAAAATTATGAGAATTATAAAAATTAAAAGAATTAAAAAATTACGAAAATAATTTATTAAACAATTACAAAAATTGAAAAATATTAGAAACTACGAAAAAAATCAAAAAATTACTGAATTTGTGAACAAATTACGGAAATCACAAAAATTAGGAAAATTATGAAAATTCCATTAAAAAATTACGGAAAATACAGGAATACGGAGAATATAGAATTAATAAAAATAAATTAAAAAATTATAGAAATTTCAAAAATTACAGGGATCGCGAAAAAATGAAAAAAATCGGAAAAATTGCAAAAATCACGGGAAATACATTAATTATTAAAAAATTAAGAGGAAAATTAAAAAATTACAAAAAAATCGGGTATCACAAAAGCAATGAAAATAAAAAAAAATTGAAAAATACTGGAAATTCAAAAATTATGCAAAATTACAAAAGTAATTGAAAAATTACATAAAATACGGAAACTACAAAAAAATAACATAAATCATTAAAATTGCAAATATCATGAAAATTTAAAAAAATTACAGCACTTACAATTATTGAAAAATTAAAATGAGAATTGCAAAATTACGAAAAAAACCGGGAATGGAAATACTTATGCAATGTAAATTATTTTAAAAAATTACGGGAATTTCAAAAACTACGTGAAATTGCAAATATCACTAGAGAGATATCGGTGAAACAGATAGCGCGTATGGACGGTAATAACGTCAGGAGTTATTTTTTTAAAGTAAAGCGGTATCATACTTTCAAATTAGAGTTATCGGAAAACAGTTTAACGTAAAATTTCCCTATTCGCATTCGTTATTTTATAACCGTAGCCTAACTTGTACCTTGTTGTGATTTGATTTGTGTTGTCTGTTGTTCATAGTCAGGGACAGAGGATTTGCTTTTTTACTATTTTTTGAACAATCCATATTCACTTGAGCACATCAAAAATAATAAAATAAACAATAAACATAACATAACCTATTATTCCACGGCGTTATTTTTAAACGTTATTCGAAATAGCGCTTAACGTAAATGCTGGGTAAATTACGTTATGCGGTAACGTTATTTCAGTACGTAGTGTTAAAAATCGAATCACGCATAGGTTTAATGTCAAAATAACGTAGGCGCTAATAGGGACCTTTTGCACCTGTTATGAAAATTCGCCCTTATGCCACTTTATTGGTTAATAACGGACGAAGACGTCATTTTTATTACGCTATTATGAACGTTATATTTTCAGTTTTTGCACCGTTTGGTGTGTTGACAATACGTTAAAAAGTTAGGTTATAAATCTTGTTGTTTGTTGTTTTCTGTAAAAGTTTTTTGTTGCAATGGAAAATGTACTAGACGCTTATTTGAGACGCCGGAGGCACCTTGGGGTTGATCATAATATAATAAGGGGTATTGTGTTGCGGGATATTTTTTTAAACGAACCACCAAACCCAATCCCAATCGGTGTTGTCAATGCATTTGGAACTCATCAGACTAGACTAAAATAATGTAGTCAAAACAATAATAGTCAAAAGCAAACATTTTTAATACAATTAAATAAAAGAAAACATATATTTTTGTAGATGAAAACCATGAAAAGTTCGCATTTTAGAAACTTAGCATTTTACTACCGGCAACATCGTCTAGACTTTAAACGTTGCTAACGGGACCGCAAATCAGCCGTAGGTAACGTTGAACTTAATCGCTTAATAAGGCAAAACGCTATTTCCCATCAACTGCGCACGCGCCAAATAAGCGATAAAGTAAAATTGTAGCGAAATAAGCGGTGCAAAAGGTCCCTAATACTGCATGAACCTATTTGGGTTACCGATATCTCTCTATTAGCAAATTACGGAAATTACGAAAAAATTACAAAAATCACGAGGATTACAAAAATCACGGGAATTTCAAAAATTATCTAGAACTGCGAAAATCATAGGTAAATAGCGAAAATTAAATTTGAAAAAAATTAGGAGAATTATAAAATTACGCAGGGCCGGCCCTACCATAAGGCGAACTGAGCGAGCGCTCCAGGCGCCAGACATCGGGGGCGCCTTCGACTCGTTCGTTGGGTAATAAAAAAAAAGGGAAAAGTATATTTTCGCTTTGAATTCTGTCTCTGCTTTTCGATATTTCGCTTCTCTGCTTGTGAGCAAGCTTGTGCTTACTTAGTATGAGAATAACCTGTCCTGACGTTGTTTTGAAACGCGCACGGATCGTGGGTGTGGTGGCGCCCTTACCCGATCATTTGATCACGATATTTCGGATAGTGATAACAGTCACCCGAAAGCAGTCCTTCAGGCGTTAGCATTTAGGGCCGAATTTTTAGTCGTTCCTTGACTCTTCCTTGGAGGTCGTGAGTTTAGAATGGACAGTTGTTACTATTTGTCAGTTAGTCATGTCAATACTAAACGTTCAAGGCTCCCTTAAGGTCTGAGGAAACCTCAAGGAGCGTCTATAAATTTGGCCCTTAATAATTGGCAAGATATGTTTCCTTATATCTGGACAGCTCTCCGTATTTTTGTTGCCATTCCTGTTACAGTGCCGAAAGATGAACGGAGCTTTAGTAAGCTTAAGTTAATTAAAACTTACCTTAGCGGTCAACTCTAGCAGAAGAGAAACATTCAGATCTAGCCCTGCTGTCCATTGAAAATGTTATAACTCAGATATTGTCACAATGAGGAGATCATAAATAAATTTGCTAATGCAAAAGTATGCAAACAAACGAAAATTTCGTATTTTGTTTGTTCGATTTTTATATTTATTAGGCCCGGTTTATTTATATTCAGATAAACAACCAATGGAATTAAAGATTGCATTTTTATCGGTCAGATTGCATACCTGACAGTCTATCAGAAGGTGAATAAACCGGCCCTAATGGCCTTTTCTACAAACTATTACGATAAGTATTCCCTAAACTGACATTTCTCCATGGTAAACTATCAGTCTAGGGAATACTTATCGTTAAGGCTTCCCGAAAATAACTAGTTGGTGGAAAGGGCTATAAGTGTTATAAGTGATATTACCAAAGTGGATTATTGATTGATCCCATCAAAGAATGTGAACTAAATGTTAGTAAATAAGAGAAGTTTGTACCAACGAACAGAAATGTTTTGAATTTTTCAATTGGTAAGATAAATAGAGACATTGAGCTTTTGTTTGTTCCAACCCAGCAGAAAACCGTAATATTATCGTCAGGATTCTGACATTTGGAAAATCTTTTACGGCAGGGGATGCACTGATTACTTCCCTGACGAGCCGCCACTGCTAGGTACTTATACATATTTAAAAAAATTTATAAAAGTTGCATAGTTATTTTTTTCATATAATATATCAACAGTAATCAGTAAATAGCTAAATACCTACTTACTCCAAAAAAGTATTGTCTAACATTCGGCAAAGTCAGCAGTATCAGTTTAAAAGCTAGATACAATACGATACAGTGACTCTATTACCACAGTGGCGACAATTGCTGTCTTATTTTTGATTGGTTTTAAAATCCCATATATTTACATTGAAAACGCCGCCATCTTGATCCCAACCTCTTGTTACTTTTAAATATGAATATATGGGATTTAGGTCAACATCCATCATAAATCATGAAAAACAACGTATTTGATGGACCTAATAATGGTCATCAAATACGTCGATTTCAATTTTTTATGATAGATGTCCATTCAAATCCTATAAATTAATATTTAAAAGTAACAAGAGGTTGGGAACAAGATGGTGGCGCGACCTCTAATGTCGCCACTGTATGTAAAGGCTTATTTAGCCACTGTACAATACGATATTTCTGTTTCGATTAAGATGAATGCATTCCAGCAGTGCTGCCACTTCTGACAGAATGAAGTCGGTAGATGCCTGGAGAAATAATCGGTGGTTTTCGTTTGAAAATCGGTAGCTAGGCGGTTGCGTCATATGACGTCATTCCGCCACAGCTTTCTTAGGTACCTATATAAAACCAGTCAATAAATTTAGTCATAATTTTATTATGTAATGTGATTCCTATTTCAATTTTTCGCGAGCATAATCAAACACTGGTTATGCTCAGTTAGGGGATTCCATTTGCTATCGAGATCACTAAATCGAATCGCTTTCGTATATTGTTCGTCGATTTTTAACTGATACTTGCGGTATGAGGAGCGAGGGGGTGTTTCATATACCAAAAACAGGTGTGATGTCAGGTAACCATGGAAGTTCTAATGTAGGGAGCCACCAGCTCACATTCCGTCCGAGTATCAGATTAAAATCGACGAACAATACATACCAAATACGAAATCGATACCGAAAGCGCCTAAATCCGATATCGTATTGTCAGTTGGAATCCGGGCCCTCATGTTATGTGTCAGTTGTGTCATAGTGTCATACTCCCCTAACTCCCTCACCATCCAATTCCTGGCCTACGAGTGACGTCACTACCAGCAGCTAATAGTGATGACGTCACCTGCAGACCGCGATGGAATTCAGATTCAGGCTGTGCTAGTTTAGCGACATTCAATTTCAATAGCGTTTTCATAAGTGATCATCAGTGACGTGACATACGAGACACGATGTCAGATGTCATTAGTTTTAAGATTTTCTTGCGGAATGAGAAACAATTTAATTTTTTATTTTAAATAAAATATATAACTACATATTTGTTGCATTACCGACAAATTGCAAAAAAATCGTGAGAAAATGGTTTAAAATCGGGAGATCCGTAGACACATTTGAAAATCGGTAGATCTACCGATAAATCGGTAGAGGTGGCAGCGCTGCATTCCAGTATTTTCCATGTAGACTAAGCTTATAAAATAATTATTGTTATATAAATATTGGAGTTTACAGAATAATTATTATTTAATTTAATTTTTTTTCTCGTTGTTTGGAAAAAATAGTTATTTTCCTAACAAGTGCGCAAAGTGATACTTTCCCGCACGAAAAAGCAGTTAGACGAACGACGCGAAGCGGAGTTCGGATAAGCTTTGAGTGCGGGAAAGACACTTTGCGCAAGTGTTAGGAACAAAATTTTTTCTACGAATATCTTAAAAAAGTAGACTTTGAATTATTACAATATTAGAAAAATCAATCAAATCAAAATCTTCAAAAATCGTTTAAAATCTATTGGAATTCCTCAGAATGTCTTTTAAATTGAATCCCCAAAAATCTTTTAACATCTTCTGGAATTTCTAGAATACCAGCTAGAATATTTTCATGAGAGTCTCTCAAATATCAAAAATTGTACAAATTCCTAGCAGTACAGGCTGGTCCAATTTGAACACCTTTGATAGGAAACATCATGTTAACTAAACGCTAATATCAACTAAAACCCTTCATTATGAATATTAGTTTATTCAGAAACCATCAAAACATTGAAAAATCAAGTATAACTATGGTAATTATGCGTAACAAAAATGAGTGCGCAAAGAGTTTCCGTGCGCAAAGTTCAACTTTGCGCACGCAAATGAGTGCGCAAAGTGATTACTTTGCGCACGCAAGTAGAAAAAAGTATTATCAGTAGGATCTGCTTTGGCCGCTCCTATTTTTGGCCGCCTGTGTGCGGTGCACACTTTGCACACATGGTAGCGGCGGCACTGCGTTTTTTTGACTGGTTGAAACAAACTTATTAAATTAGATAATGGTCAAAATCCATACTCGCGTATGCGAATCACATTTAAACTAGGGGCGCCAAATTCAGATCTCGCTCCATACTAAAAATAGCCTCGGGCCGGCACTGAAATTATGAAAAAGATCACGGGAACATCAAAAATTATTAAAATTTCGAAAACATTGGAAAATAACGTATAACGGAAAAGTAACAAAAATTACGAGAATTTCAAAAATTACGGAAAAATTAAAAAGTTACGAAAACCACCATTATTAAAAACTAAAAAGCAGAATTATAAAATTTGAGTATTACAAAAGCAATGGAAATTATTGGCAATTTCAAATATTACGTAGAACTACAAAAGTCATTGTTAAATTACGTAAATTACAGGAATTATAAAAATGAAAAATAACGAATATTACAAAAAATCACGGAAATTTCAAAAAAATACGGGAATTACAATTATTGAAAAATTAGGAGAATTATAAAATTACGAAAAAAAATCATGGAAATTTCAAAAATTATGTAAAATTACGAAAATTATTGGAAAATTACGTAATATGGAAAAATATTCACAAAAATCACAAAAATTTCAAAAAATCATGGAAATTACATTAATTTCTATGTTACAATATACCGGTTCCGTCTTATTCTAAAATCTAAAACAAAATATCAAAATCACATTACTTATTAAAACTAACAATCATAGACTATAGACTACAAATCCAGTCATCTTTACAATAAAGTTAACAATTTAAAAAACAAAAATCAATCCAAATCAGAACAATAATTAACCATCTCAAGGTACATAAAACAAATTATTTTCTCTCAGCAAATGAACTTTCAGCTGTTTCTTAAAACTATACATTGAATCACATGTTTTTATCACAGCGGGAAATTTATTGTATAGATCGACTCCCCTAAAAAATAACGTATTTTGACCAGACTTTTTATTTTTTGGTGCTATGAAAAAATCGTTTTGCTGACGTGTACTGTAGTTATGGATTTCATTATTATAAATTATTTTATCCATTAAGTATTGAGGGGCATGACCATTCTTTATCTTGAAAATAAAAACCATAACACTGTACTTAATATATTCAGAAACAGGCAACCATTGCAAACGTTCTTGCATAGAACGGATTGAAGTGTATCTGTTACATCCCAAAATCACCCTCATTGCACGATTCTGCATTTTTTGTATTCTTCCTAATGTATTCTGGTTTAACAAAAACAAAATACTTGCACAATAATTAATATGTGGTAGTACAAGTGTATTATGTATAACAAATTTAGTCCAGAAACTCAAATATGGACTGCATCTTGTTATATGACTAATATACACAATTTGCTTATAATTGAATTGGCATGCTCCCCAAATGTCAGCTGATCATCAATTATTACTCCCAGATACTTAATTTTTCTAACAATCTCAATAGGATACCTATCAATACGTATATCAAATTTGTCTTTACCAAAAGCCCTTCTCATTTTTTCTGGTATGACAACCATAGATTTTGTTTTTGATGCATTTATCTTCAACTTATTCACACACAGATTATCCAGAGCATTATTAGTACTTTCAACCAATTCATTCACATTCTTAGATACAGAGTATACCAGAGTGTCATCTGCAAACAGATGAACATTAACCGGAGGATGCACCGCATTTACAATATCATTGATATATAGAACAAACAATAAAGGCCCCAGTATACTGCCCTGAGGTACACCATAGTTATTAGTTCTCTCAGTTGATATCTCCCTACCCAACTTAACTACTTGCCTACGATCCACCAGGTAACTATCAATCCATTCCAATACTATTCCACGCAATCCCAGTTTATGCAATTTCAAAACCAGTCTCAATCTATCGATAGTTTCAAATGCTCTTTGAAGATCCAAGAAAACTGCAACTATACCATAGTTGTTGTCTAAGCCATTTTTCCACTCATCGATCACACATTGTATGGCTGTTTCACAACTGTGCTTTTTTCTGAATCTGGACTGGTTACCTGTTATCAAATTATTACTTTCCACAAAATCAATTAATTGCACATATACCACCCTTTCAAGAATTTTTTCCACAGCCGCCAGCATATATAATGGTCGAAAATTGGATGCTACATTCACATTAGGTTTCTTTTGAATTGGCACCACAGTAGACACCTTCAACCTATCAGGGACAGTACCTATTTCTAAAGAGTAATTTATTAGATTTATTAGGGGATCTTCAATTCCCACATATATGTTTCTCAATAATTCAATATTCAAATCATCTGGACTTTTTTTGATTTTGAAAGAAAATACTATGCTTTTCAATTCTTCCCTTGTAATTAGGCTGAAATCTGATAAAATGAGGTCATGCTGTTCATCATAATCTGCGTTTAACTCAATTGTATCTGGAATTTGTTCACATATATTCCTTATGCTTTCAACGTAGTACTCATTTAGTCTCTCACAAATTACTCTACTATCATTCTCACATTCACCATTTTCAAATTCAACAAATTCTATACTGTTTTTATTTTTTGAAGGGATAATTTGTTGAAGTACCGTCCACATTTCCTTTGGGTTACTTTTACAACCATCAACCTTTGCCTCAAAATATTTCCTTTTTTCATCCTTAATCACCCTCACAACATTATTTCTTTTCTGTTTATATATATCACGAGTTAGCTCTAAATTGTCAACTTTATACCTCTTGTACCATTCATCCCTCTCCTTTACAGCATTCTCAACTCTTTCATTTCACCATGGTTTATATTTAGCCAGTATTTTTACTTTCTTCTTGGGCGCAATTTCGTTCAGAGCGTCCAAACAATTATTGAGGAACATATCACACTTAACATTTACATCAATATTACCATACACCCAGTCAACACCTAAGAGTTTTTTCTGCACACCCCTATAGTCAATATTTCTCCCACGAGTTTCAACAAAAAAGGGCTCTTGGTTTTTTCTGCTCCAGACTTCAATACCAACAGTCAAAATATAATGGTCACTTATTCTAGGGGTATTTAAAACATTACAATAACTAATAGTCATCACATTTGAGAAAATCAGGTCAATAAGCGTACCTTCACATCCCCTATTCGCTGGTCTAGTCACTTTTGTAACTAACTGGTTGAGTCCTGCCTCTTTACTATATAATCTTAACCTATTTGTATATGTATCATTTATTAACCAATTCAAATTAAAATCACCTGCCACAATTATTGGCGTTTTAACGTCACATAATATATATTCTTCATACCAGCCCTCGAAAAAATCTAAAAAATCTGCACTACTCGAACTTGGAGATCTATAGATGCAAGCAACTCTAAATAACTTATTGTAAATTTGGATCTTCAAACTCAAAATCCAATAATCTTTGTTATGAGACAGCTGTTGTATGTTAATAACTCTAATCCTATTCTCAACATAAATCTGCACCCCACCTGTATGCCTACTAACACTATCTACTCTCATACACCTGTAACCCTCAACAAATACCTCAGACGCATCTATATTCTCAGTTAGATGAGTCTCTGATATACATACCACATTAGGTTTCTTAGTAATTATTAAACTATGTATTTCATCAAAATGTGCATAAATACTACCTGCATTAAAGTAAATCAAACTAAAACTAAGAGCACTCTTGTCTTTATCTATTCTATTACTACATCCATGCGGAGTGGGCCTAAAAAAGAATTCCGTGCATTTTGGCAAGCATTGCTAATATCAGCTGTAATAACATCTTTCGAAATTGGAACAAATATCAGATTCTTACAAGGTTTTTTACATAGCACTTGCTGTAGCAGCAGTTGTAAGTATTGCTCTTCCCTGTAGTTGCCCAAATCACACCACATAACATTGCCTTCACTATATTTATTTAGTCTTGAACAATATTCCTCAAGTTTTGAGTTGAATTTCTTAATGATTTTATAATTATAATTAGCTCTTTGCGTTGAAACAGACGTGAATACAATATTTGTATGTGTACAATGTTTGATTTTACTATTTATATCCCTAAAGAGAGGATGCTTGTTATGCCCAGAAAAATCATTTGCCTCACCCACAATGACAACATAAACGTTCAATGTGAAATCCTTAACTAAATTAATAATGTCTTCAGTGATGTTCCTGAACAGAGCACCAGGTTTTATTATTGTCTGTATCTTAAAGTTTGAGTTCTTCCATAACCATTTATCCAAATAGCGTCCATTTTGATCACATAACAGCAGAAGTTTATTATCATCAATGTCACTCATACTTACTGGGAGATGGCTGGTCCAATCATCAACTCTGCTTGCTCCTTGAAATGTTCAATTTCCCTCTGATAAATTTTATTTTCAGCCTCCAATATTCTGATGGAGTCAATAATATTACGATTTACTTCCATAAGCTCCTGGTATTGTTTATTCGCTTTATTCAACTCCTCTTGCATAATAACCTTTTCTGAGGCGAAAGCATTGTTTTCCTCGTTCAATTTAACTATGTCTATATTTAAGAACACCCTGTATAATACGCAGTTAATTAATTTATATATTTGGGACTCCAATGATTTTTTAAGAGCCGGTATTTCAATGTCACCTTAAGATATAGAATAAACATAGACATTGACAACATTGTCTGACCTTTGTTCGATGACGTCATCCTAAATGTTAATATAAGATAAAAACCGTATATTTTAAGGTAGGTAAGTCTTAATTTTAACAATAATAATTGCGAACGTGCTCTATGAATTATTATTCAACGACAAATACTGCCTTTTTTCTCCAAACGTCAGAAAAACGTCAGTTTGTTAACTCCTGTCAAGATGTCAGAAATTTGATTTCTATGCTTCTATGCAAATCCAGCGGGTTAATACCTGTCGAGGTGGTAGAAATTTAATTTCTATGCTGCTTGGCAACCCCAGCGGCAGCAAAAGTACTTTTGGTGCCGCTCGTACTTTTACTGCCGCTCAACCATCCAGTTACCCCCGAGCTTACCACATTCGTTTGGAGAAAAAATAGCGTGTTGCATACGGAGTAGAAGCACTTTTTTGTGCTTCAGCAGTATTCCAAGCCTCACTACGTTCGGCTCGCAAACCTACTGCTTCAGCACAAAAAAGTAAAGCTTCTACTCCTAATACAACAATATACTATTCTATGCTGCTTGGCAACCCCAGCGGCAGCAGAAGTACTTTTAGTGCCGCTGGAGCGGCAGTAGAAGTACTTTTAGTGCCGCTCATACTTTTACTGCCGCTCAACTATTCACTTGCCCCCGAGCTTACCCCATTCGTTTGGAGAAAAAATAGCGTGTTGCATACGGAGTAGAAGCACTTTTTTGTGCTTCAGCAGTATTCCAAGCCTCACAAACCTACCGCTTCAGCACAAAAAAGTAAAGCTTCTACTCCTAATACAACAATATACTATTTTCTAAATTATAACGTCATCGATGACGTAAGTAAGTACAAAAAGTGCAAAAAAATACATAAAATAATTTGGTTGCACTAATTTTTTATATAAGTGTTAGGTAGTGCTATGGTGAGATGCCGAATAGGAGTGCTAATTTTTGCTTTAGGGTTGCTTAACACCCCCAAGCATTCCCCTAGTTGCGCCTATGGTGATAAATTTACCTGCACCTGTGGACATCGGATTGTGAACAGGAAATAATTATTCATACCACTTTTGAAAATGGTGAATTCACAATTCAACGTTTAAATAAAAATACCTAATAAAAAATATAAGGAGTGTTTTTTGAACGACATTTGGGTTACTCAAAAAAAAATTTAGCCTCCGGCGGGGGGCTTGTGATGGGCTCGCAGAAATTTTGGCACACAGGCCCGGAGCTGGGTTGATACGCTACTGCTGCACTGACTTCTAGATATTCATTATTGTCTTGAAATAGTAAGAGGATTTCACTCTTAAGGCTACTAAACATAGAATAGAGTATGTTAGAGCGTTGATTAGAGCTTTTGAAATTTGAAATTTCATCCATTTAGCAAGAAAGTACTTACCTACCTTATGATTTAGATTTTGGAAAACTTTGGATGATCATAACTTTTTTTCTATTTAAGATATAAAGCTGAAATTTTCAGCGATTCTTATTCCAGTAGAGGACTACAATCTCTGAAAATTTCAACTAATTTGGACTAACAGTTCCTGAGATAAATCGTGTTAAGCAATTTGGGGTGATTTATCAATTTATCAATTTTCTGAGTGCCTTTTTTCATAGATTTCGGCTTCAAATCTGAAAATAATTTTGTGTATGGAGTTTCTGGGATCCCAAATGACCATTAGGACACAAAATCTCAACAAAAAAAAATTTGAAATTTCATCCATTTAGTAAGTAGGTAAATACCATCGTCACCAAAAGTATCTGGGACACAAATAATGCATAAAAATCTCCTGAACTAATTCTACTGTCAGTCATTTCAATGCATTTAAATCATAGTTTGACAAATATTTGACAATAAAATTCATATAATAGGACAAGAGCTAATGTGATGCTGTCCCAGTTACTTTTGGTGACGATGGTACCTTATGATTTAGATTTTGAAAACTTTGGAAGATCATAACTTTTTTTCTAATAAAGATATAAAGCTGAAATTTTCAGCGATTCTTATTCCAGTAGAGGACTACAATCCCTGAAAATTTCAATCGGCTACCACACTGAAATTGGATGAAAATTAACGGAGCTGCGAAGCAAAAACTGTCTCAGTGTCATTTTTGGAAAATTTTCATTGTTCGATAAATTCAATTTTGAAGCTTTCCAGGTGCAAAACCAAATCAAAATCTTAATTAATATCAGGCCTCAAAACAGGCAATTCTTGAATGCAAGAAACTTTCAAAAAAACCGTGGCTTTCCCACAGGACTTCAAACCCCTCAAATACTTATAATTTTAGACCTTTTGGACATTCAGAATACCCAATGGATATTGGTCAATATAATATCTTTAGGACATAAAAGACCTTATGGTGAATTGAAGGATTATTCATTATCTGCAATAAAAATCATCACAAAGAAGAGGTAAATAATATTTATTCAACACAGTTATTTGAAGTACATAGATATTGATATAATCACGCATAATTTTAATACTACATTATGTATAATCATTATATTATTTAAAAATAAAACAAAAAGAACTCTCCAATAAATTATTATATAAGTGATTAGCAAACATACATTTATATTTCATACGCCTTAATATTAAAATTAATTCCCAAATAAACTTCTAAACAAATATCAAATTCCTTCAAAAAATTACTAAGAATAAAAAGTGATACGCTTACGCCATCCATGTCACTTTCTATCCAAGATCCATCGTTAATTTTCAAAAGGGTTTGATGTAAAATTTTCCCCGGTTATTTAGAAGTTGATTTTGCAGTAGATTCTGTGGCAGTGGGGTCTTTGACTCACCCATCAAAGGCCCTAGGCCCCGTACATCTACTGTGAATTAATTATTAAATTCAACAAAAATCCCAATAATTTTTTTTTTTTTTTAAGCGCTAAACACACAACACCTAGAATAATAATAATTAATCTCAACCCACTTAAAATGGGTTAATAATTAATGTATTGGATAATTGTTAATTAACACTAAACAACAAGCTTCTCGTGCAACGACTATAGATTTTTTTTTTACAATGAATAACTGGTAAAAGCGAAGAGATTAAAATTCCTATTTTTAATGCTATTTTATTAAAAGTGCTATGGCCGCTGTCTAAAATTAATTTTTTAAGCATATGAACCCAAAAATCAATAATTATGACTAGAAAAACAAACCCTATATAGACAGCAAACCAAAATTAAACGATTTTTTCATAATAAATAACACCTAGTTTGCTAAAAAACGATTTCAACTATAATATAGCAAAATAATTATAATTTATCACACCGAAGCTAATTATTAATTAGCTTCAAGTGATAATTTATTATTACATGCAATTGTTGTTGATTTAGACATCAACAACCATCTTTTTATGTATGTCAGTGTTACCAACAACATTGCAAAACTCTTCAAAAGAAATTTTGCCATCTTCATCCTTGTCAGCAAACAAAATGGTCTTGTCAACGATCTGTTGCAGTTGAGTGTCTTTCAAGTTGTTGCCAACCATCATTTTCAAAACCTGATGAGATTTGTTAACTTGTATTAAAAAAAAAAAAAATTATATTATGATTATTACCTGGAACAATTCTCCATTGGAAATATATCCGTCGTTGTCCATGTCGTAGATTCTAAAAGCAAATCTCAGTTTGGACAGTTTGTCGCCCTTGACGCTGAATTGCGATACGCCTTGTATAAACTCTATATTATACAAAAAACAATTAAACTTAAATTGATTATTTTTGATTTATTATTTTACCTTTAAAATCGACCTCTCCATTTCCATCGGCGTCAAATATATCGATGACGCGTTGAACGAGAGGATTTTGCTGGAGTTCGGGCAACGACATAAACTCGTCGATGCTCAAAGCTCCTGAATTATCCAGATCTAGTTTCCGGAAACGTTTACCGAGACGCCGAATTTCGTCAGCATCGACTGAATTATGTGAAGAAAAAAAAAATTGATTCATTAATCATTTGTTATTGTTAGTCGAGTTAAATATCCAGATTTACAAAGCTTGGTAAATATGGAGAATCATCTGGTGATACTATCAGTTGATTTGGTGAATCTTTTTTTTCTCTCTCTTAAATTCTAAAGGAAGAGTTTCTATGTTGAAGAATAAACGAATTACGAGAATTTTAGCTCAGTCATTAAGAATCTTCAGAAGTATAAAATGTAATACCTACTTATGTACTTATTAGATTTTTCTATAGCTTATTTTGATAATTGATTTTCTGTATTCTACTTCACCTTAATATTATTGTCATATTATTCATTTGATAATCTGCAATAAGTATTTTGGTAATAAGAACGTGACATTGGTGAAGAACATTTGGAAACTTTACAAAATTAAAATTAATCAATTTATTCAAGTTATAATTAGGTATTTAATCTATAAGAATATTCCTGAAAAATAGGCATCATACAAGCATTGTATAAATACAAGCCAAGCAAGTACTTTGAAATATTTTTGAATGGAATATTTGCTCTACATCAGCTTTCTGTGAGTAAATAATAAGTAGATGAATCCATGTTTATTGTATTACTCATGAAGAGTATTTTTGTGTATATTAAATTCACATTTATACTAGAATTTCCAAAAAAAAAATGGGCAGAATATATAGTAGGAAAAATTTTAATAAATTTAAGCGAAGCTGTTCAGAAATTAACTGGAATATTATTCTAAGATCAGGTGATCCTGTTCAGGAATTTCATTCGCTGTTGAAGGGGTCATTTGACATGTCTTTTCCAGTGTGTCGAATGAGGCAAAAAAACAAAAAGCAGCTCTGGATTTCAAAAGGGATAAGGGTTTCTGCGAAAAATCTAAGATGCCTCTGCTATTTGAAAAAGTTTACAGATAACTTAAACTTCATTGAATATGTTAACAGATATAGGAGCACTTATCGTAGATTGATTAAAGCGGCTAAAAGTATATATTACAACAATAGGATAAGGGAAGCAAAAAACAAAAGTAAAGAGTGTTGGAACATAGTAAATGATTTAAGAGGTAAAAACAGCACTCAAAATAAACCTATAGACATGGATCCTAACATTATTAATGACTATTTTTGTACAATCGCGGAAAGTTTGACAGCGGGGTTGCAGTCTGAGACAGATCCTTTAGATTACTTGAAGGACACTTTTATTGCCGACGATTTCCTGCTCACATCAACAAATATTGCCGAAATTAGGGTTGTTTTGAGGAATATAAAAAATCGGAATGGTGCGGGCAACGATGACATTCCGTTGTCACTGTTTCTTAATCTTGATGACAGAACTTTAAATATATTGGCTCAGGCAATAAATAAAAAATTTTCAACTGGGAACTTTCCTGAATGCTTGAAGACCTCTATAGTAGTGCCATTGCATAAATCCGGTACTCATGATAATCCAGTTAATTTTAGACCTATTTCCCTTTTACCTTCGCTATCTAAGATAATTGAAAAAATTGTTAAAGAGCGTATGCTGCAATTTCTAGATAAACATAAAATTTTGAACAAATTTCAGTTTGGCTTTCAAGATGGTACGGGTACAAATGACGCTGTCTTTTCTTTTTTAGAGGAGCTTTATTTCAAACTGAATGATCGGAAATATGCCGCGGCCGTTTTTTGCGACTTCTCTAAAGCCTTTGACTGCGTTAACCATGAATTGCTGTTAAAAAAACTACATATGTATGGCTTTAGAGGTAGTGTGCTGAGGTTTTTTAGATCATATTTGGGTTGGAGGAAGCAAATGGTCAGGAATGGGTGCCAGGCCTCAGATCCTAGACCAATAAATCATGGGGTTCCTCAGGGTTCGGTGCTTGGCCCAGTTATTTTTCTTTTATACATCAATGATTTAATTAGAACTAATATACAAGGTTTTTTTACTATCTTTGCTGACGACACCACTGTTTTATGGCATCATAAAGACCCAGAGGTTTTAAAACAGATTATTTCTGAGGATATGGGCAAGATTAAAGAGGGGTGCAATAGCAACTTTCTCTGTTTTAACATAGAAAAAACAAAGGTATTAAGTTTCAAGCTATCCATTAGTGACATTCCCCTTGGTGACAAGGTAATAAGGGGTTCTAATACTGCAAAATTTCTGGGAATCTATATTGATGATAGACTAAAATTTAGTGAGCACATAACAAATTTAAATAGGAAACTAGCCTCGGGGTGTTTTGCCGTGCGTCAAACGGTTTCTGCGTTGGGATTCAGAATGGCCAGGACAACATATTTTGCTTTGATTCAGTCGTTTTTGCGTTATGGAGTGGCATTCTGGGGTTGCTGTAACAGAACCCTTTTGGATTCGGTATTTGTTTTGCAGAAGAGGGCAATAAGATACTTATGTGGGGCGGATGTAAGAGAACATTGCAAGCCCCTATTTTTGAAACATCAGATTTTAACTGTCACATGCATTTTTATATTGGAAACAGTTGCTTAATTTTTAAAAAATTCAGGGATGTAATCTCTGCCCCGAGCTATAACTTTAGGAACCAGGAAAATATTCCCCTCCCAATTCCAAGATCCAGCCTTACAAAGCAATCCCTGATTTATGACAGCATTAAAATTTTCAATAAATTGCCATCTGACTGTAGAAGACTACATAATATACAGACTTTTAGAAGAACGGTAAAAGCGTTGCTGGTTGATAAAGCCTATTATTCCTTGGATGAATATTTTGATGACAGGTTATAAAAATAAACCGGGTATTTATATATAAGTTTAGATTTTGTTAGGCCAAAGTGTATTTTGCTTAAGTATGTTTCTATTATTTGTATTTTCTTTTGATTTTATTTGTAAAATTTTTGTATTTAAATGTTGTGATTTTATATGTCTTTATATTTTATTTTATTTTGTTTTAAAGCCCTATACTTTGCTTTGTCTATAAAGATCAATTGTTTTTTACGACAATAAAGCATATATTGATTGATTGATTGATTGAATTCAGTTCCCTTTTATGTCTGAAAATACAGTTTGTCGTTTGGAAATAGGCCACTTTCAAGTTCCAGGCATATATGGCAAATTATAATATTTTCTTGACGTAGATACATGAATGCAGCCAAGAATAGAAAATAATTTGCAAGATTTTAGTCAGATTATTAAATAAATTAATAACCAAAAATAGTCAAAATTTCAAATATCGAAACTAAAAAACAAAAAAAACTCCAGTACCGAAAGTGCTTTGGCAAGGGTTACTGAGATGATTTTTGGAGGTCTGGATGAGGGAAAAAGAGTTGTGGGTATCTTCTTGGACCTGAAGAAGGCATTCGACACTGTGGCGCATCACATACTACTGCAGAGGCTTCACAAAATTGGAATTAGAGGAGTAGTATATAAACTTATAAAGTCATACTTAACAAACAGAACTCAAAGAGTCAAAATTGGAAATGTTATGAGTGAGCCTCTTGCGGTGGTTTGTGGTGTGCCACAGGGGACGGTGCTTGGCCCAATATTGTTTAGCATCTATATTGATGATGTTCTTTCGGTCCTTGATGAGGAGGGGACAGTGTTTTGCTTCGCAGACGATACAGTGATAGTAGTGCAAGGTGAATCATGGAATGTTGCCATAAAAAAAGCTGAAATTGCCATCTCAAAAATAAAATGTTGGCTCGATCACAGTCTTCTATCACTGAACGTTGAAAAGACAAAGTTCCTCACATTTGGCCATACCCCAAGAACCCTACCGACGATCCGGAGTCTCAAAATTCACAAGACTAACTGTCTCACTGATAATAAAATAAGTAGATGTGAATGTGATGATAGAATTGAAAGAGTTGAGTCTGTGAAGTATTTGGGTATATGTCTTGATGAAAAATTAAATTGGAAAACTCATACTGATTATGTCACAAAAAAAGTTAGGAAGCTTATACATAAATTTTATGAACTCAGAAATATTCTGCCTCCAAAAATGCTGAAAATGATATATTTCTCATTGGTTGAGTCCATATTGACTTATGGTATAGTAACTTGGGGGGCGCAAACAAAACCACAACATCCAGTCTTATTATTGCCCAAAAATACATAATTAAAATCATGATGTTTAAGGGTAAAAGATTCTCAACTGAACTTCTTTTTCAGGAGAGTAAATTGTTATCTGTAGAACAATTGTACACTAGGGCTGTGATAAGATTCATGTTAACCAATAGCTGCTACAGAAATAAATTATCAACTAACCACAATATTCGTAGTGCTGCAAATCAGAACTTGGCATTGTCCTTTGTCAGGCTCTCTGCAACGCAGAGACATATCAGCTACACGGGTCCCACAGTGTACAATGCCCTCCCTGTTCTTATTAAAGGTGGACCATTTAAAAAAGTAAAGCATCTGGTCAATCAATGGATTATAGAGAGTAATTTTTCCTTGAATTTCTAATCTAAGTGTCATTGTAGTTTAGAACAGAAAGATCAATATAAGAAACTCTAATGCGTACCTAGTGATATAACCTTGAACATAATGTAAATTTATTTAAGAGAACTACCAGCACACACAGATTTTGAAACATCCATCGTGTTGGTAAAACATTTTAGTGTAGTGGTAGAATATAGATTTAAATATAATAAAATCTTTAGATGTTTTCTGAAGATGGGAAAAAAAAGTACAACTGATAATCTTAAGAACAATATTGTTATTTATTATTGTGATTTACTATGCTAAAAAAATAAATAAATAAAATTAAAAAAAAAAAATAGATAAAAATAGCAAATTTCGAGGCAAATTTAAACGAAAAATTACGTGACTGAAAACGCCCTCTCATTGGCTAGAGCCAATATTCCTATATTTTGTTTCCACATTAGAAACGCGAAGTTTCCATTGAAGTGTCTGTCAGTATGGATGCCACATGTTTTTCCTATTACTTATTAGTCAAGGGGTGAACCACCATCCCAGAATTGGTGCAAACAATTCCTCAAAGGAGAATTTTTTACCCATAATTCCTCAAAATTACTGCAAATTCCTCAAAATTCCTTCAGATACCCCATCACAAATTCCTCCAAATAGCCCACCACGAACTTCTCCAAATACCTCACAAATTCCTCTAAAAAAAGGGCCCTAATTTTGAAACTTTTTGCATGTAAAGGGAAAGGTGAGAAGATTATTTTCCCAAAATTTCAATTTTTTCCATTAAAAAATAGCAACATGAAAAATCTTGGAAATCAACCTACAAAACCTGAATTAGTTGAAAATACAGTCTCTCACGTTTCAAAGTTTTCATGGAACACTACTGAAGGGAACATTTTGAAACTTTTTGCATGTAAAAAAAAGGGGTAAAACTCATTTTCCCAAAATTTCAAATTTTTCCAGTGGAAAATAACAACATAGGGAAAATTGGAAATCAACCTACAATAACTGGATTAATTGAAAATACAGCACATTTAAAAGTTTTCCTGGAAAACTAGCGAAGGGAAAATTTTCAAACTTTCTGCATGTAAAAAGAAAGGTGAGAAGCTCATTTTCACAAAATTTCAAATTTTTCCAGTGGAAAATAACAACATGAGGAATATTGGAAATCAACCAACAATAACTGAATTAATTGAAAATACAGTCTTACACATTTCAAAGTTTTCCTGGAAAACTAGTGAAGGGAAAATTTTCAAACTTTCTGCATGTAAAGAGGAAGGTGAGAAGCTCATTTTCACAAAATTTCAAATTTTTCCAGTGGAAAATAACAACATGAAGAAGATTGGAAATCAACCAACAATAACTGAATTAATTGAAAATACAGTCTTACACATTTCAAAGTTTTCCAGGAAAACTAGTGAAGGGAAAATTTTCAAACTTTCTGCATGTAAAGAAGAAGGTGAGAAGCTCATTTTCACAAAATTTCAAATTTTTCCAGTGGAAAATAACAACATGAGGAATATTGGAAATCAACCTATAATAACTGAATTAATTGAAAATACAGTCTCACATATTTAAAAGTTTTCTTGGAAAACTAGTAAAGGGAAAATTTTGAAACTTTTTGCATATAAAGAAAAAGGTGAAAAGCTCATTTTCCCAAAATTTCAAATTTTTCCAGTGGAAAATAACAACATAGGGAATATTGGAAATCAACCTACAATAACTGAATTAATTGAAAATACAGTCTCATATATTTCAAAGTTTTCTTGGAAAACTAGTAAAGGGAAAATTTTGAAACTTTTTGCATATAAAGCGGAAGCTGAGAAATTCATTTTCCAAAAATTTCAAATTTTTCCAGTAGAAAACAGCAACATGAAAAATCTTGGAAATTAACCTACAAAAACTGAATTAGTTGAAAATACAGTCTCACACATTTCAAAGCTTCCTGGAAAACTAGTGAAGGGAAAATTTTGAAACTGTTTGCATCTAGAGAGAAAGGTAAAAAGCTCATTTTCCCTAAATTTTAAATTTTTCCCGTGGAAAATAACAACATAAGGAATATTGGAAATCAACCTACAATAATTGAATTAATTGACAATATAGTCTCACACATTTTAAATTTTTCTAGTAGTAAAAATCTTGGAAATCAACCTACAAAAACTGAATTAGTTGAAAATACAGTCTCGCATATTCTAAAATTTTCCTGGAAAACTAGGGGAAAATTTTGAAACTTTTCGCATGTAAAGAGGAAGCTGAGAAGCTCATTTTCCCAAAATTTCAAATTTTTCCAGTAAAAAACAGCAACATGGAAAATGTTGGAAATTAACCTCAAAAACTGAATTAGTTGAAAATATAGTCTCACACATTTCAAAGTTTCTCTGGAAAACTAGTAAAGGGAACATTTTGAAACTTTTTGCATGTAGAGAAGAAGGTGAGAAGCTCATTTAGCCAAAATTTCAAATTTTTCCAGCAGAAAATTACAACATGAGGAATCTTGGAAATCAACTTACAAAAACTGAATTAGTTGAAAATACAATCTTGCACATTCTAAAATTTTCCTGGAAAACTAGTAAAGGGAAAATTTTGAACCTTTTTGCAGGTAAAGAGGAAGGTCAGAAGCTCATTTTCCCAAAATTTCAAATTTTTCCAGTAGAAAATTACATGAGGAATCTTGGAAATCAACCTACAAAAATTGAATTAGTTGAAAATACAGTCTCACACATTTCAAAGTTTCTCTGGAAAACTAGTAAAGGGAACATTTTGAAACTTTTTGCATGTAGAGAAGAAGGTGAGAAGCTCGTTTAGCCAAAATTTCAAATTTTTCCAGTAGAAAATTACAACATGAGGAATCTTGGAAATCAACCTACAATAACTGAATTAATTGAAAATACAATCTTACACATTTCAAAGTTTTCCTGGAAAACTGATAAAGGGAAAATTTTGAAACTTTTTGCATATAAAGAAGAAGGTGAAAAGCTCATTCTCCCAAAATTTGTGGGAAATAACAACATAGGGAATATTGGAAATCAACCTACAATAACTGAATTAATTGAAAATACAGTATCATATATTTCAAAGTTTTCCTGGAAAACTAGTGATGGGAAAATTTTGAAACATTTTGCATGTAAAAAGGAAGCTGAGAAGCTCGTTTTCCCAAAATTTCAAATTTTCCCAGTAGAAAATTACAACATGAGGAATATTGGAAATAAACCTACAATAACTGAATTAATTGAAAATACAGTAAGTATCACATATTTCAAAGTTTTCCTGGAAAACTAGTGAAGGGAAAATTTTGAAACTTTTTGCATATAAATAGCAAAGTGAGAAGCTCATTTTCCCAGAATTTCAAATTTTTCCAGTAGAAAACAGCAATATGAAAAATCTTGAAAATCAACCTACAAAAACTGAATTAGTTAAAAATACAGTCTCACACATTTCAAATTTTTCCTGGCGAAATAGTGAAAGGAAAAATTTGAAAATTTTCGCAAGAGAAGAGGAAGGTTAGAAGCTCATTTTCTCAAAATTTCAAATTTTTCCAGTAAAAAACAGCAACATGAAGAATCTTGGAAATCACCCTACAAAAACTGTACTCATTATTGTTTTGAATTTTTTAAATTTGGACCTGAAAATCATGAAGTGAAATTTTGAGAAAATTTCCTTAATGAAAATGAATGTCCAACATTCAACACAAAACTAGTTTTTTTTTTTTTTTTAAATTCCATTTATTAGTGTTTCTTATAATAGGAATGTGAACCTTAGTGACGTTATGAGTTATGACTATAATTTCCTTTAAATTCCTCATAAATTCCTCACAAATTCCTTCAAATTCCCCATAAATTTCTCCGAATTCTCTATAAATTCCTCAAATTCCCATAAATTCCGACGAGTTTCTTCAAATTCCCCAGAAATTCCTTTAAATTTCCCACATTTTTGGCACAGAATTCTTAGGTGGTTTGCCCCTTGTATTTAGGTTAAGAGTGCGCTTCTCGATACTGAAAATCGCGAGTGCGCCTTTGCTATTTTAACAAAAACAGTTGTATCTAGGAAATTTTAACCCATAACTTTTTTCAAGGATATGTTTATGCGCGTGTTTGACCAGTAAATTTTTTTTGATTTTTCTCTTTTTATGAATTTTTTTTTCCAAAAAATGAGAAAAATCAAAAAAAAAAATACTGGTCAAGCAAGCACAAAAGCACATTCTTGGAAACAGTTTTTGTTAGAATTCCCTAGATGCAACTGTTTTTATTAAAACAGCATAGTCGCAAACGGGAAATACCTATTTTTTCAGCATCGAGAAGCGCACTCTTAATAATTGTACTAGGTAACTAAATTATAACATTGATTATACCTATCCTTTATTTTTTTATTGCATAGTAAAGGGCGCAAATAAGTTCTAGTTAGGCTCAGTTGTACAATCTTGGTTCAAAATAGAGTTCAGCTGAACTCGACTGATACTTGAACTTCCCCATTTGAAATGCATTGCTGTCAAAAATGATAGAAGTTGATTAATAGCTGACAGCAATATATTTTAAATGGATAAGCTCAAGTACCAGTCGAGTTCAGTTGAACTTTGTTTTGAACCGAGATTGTAAATCTGGGTCTCACGGCCATTTGCACCGCTACAACTTAAGGGGTATTTAATCCAAGTGAAGTTTTGAATGTGACTCTTGTAGAAACAAAAGTCACAATCAAAGCTCCACGTAGATTCAATATCCCTTAAGTGGTAGTTAAGTGATAGCCATGCAAATGGCCATCAGTGACACAACATAAGCTAGCTAGACAAATATAAATATGTCAAATATTTATGTCAGACATCACAGAACTTGAAAATGAATTAAAATATGTACTAAAGTTCAACTTTGTAGTACAATAGTCTAATCTTACACAGGCATGTTTTGGACTGATGTACTGATGAGAACGAGGATGAGAAATTTGGCAGCTTTGCATTTTTGTTGGGACTTTGATGTCACAGTCCTACTATAGCCTGCATTTCTGGGGTTGTATTTTCGAATATTCTCGCATACAAAATTTGATATGATTTCGAATGCTCCCCATTTAATTTACATTGCTGTCAGTCAAATTTCGTGTACGAAGTGTACTCGAATGAATTCGAAAATACGACCCCTGCAGCAGTAGTGTGAAAACTCGATTTTTATTTTCAATAAGCAAAAAACTGCCATTTCCACTAACAATGACCAAGTGTTTAATTAAATCATACACTATGGCAAAACTTGGCCTAATATTTCTACTACAATGTAATTTGATTCGGTACTTAAAACACTGGATAACTTGACGATTTTGGAAAAAGCAACCTTGGACAAACAATATTCTAAAGCTGAATAATTAACAGTAAAAATTGCTTCAATAAAAAGTTGTTTTTCGTCCAAATTGGATTCGCCCATTAAAAGCGAAACCCCGGCCAGCAAAGTTAAGTATTAATTAAATCTATTTTCGTATACTTACAGTTGGAGCATAGTTCCATGGGCAGGGAACTTTCGTTACCCTGGAAAAAAATCGGGATTATAGAATATTCAACATGCAAAAAATGAAACGGGGACAATGCAATGGGCTCGTCCCTATCCGTAATCTGGGTTAAGCTCTGTGGAAAAAGGGCCGATCAAAACAACCCTTTTGCCAATGTAGCCAATTGTAGGTATTTGCTTGTAGGATATTTACCATGGTTTGAAGGAATTTGAATGGGGAATTCACTAGATTTTTATAGTAATTTAACTACTAGATGAATAAAAAAAATCAACTGCCACTAAAAAAAAATTTTCTGAGTGTCAAAAAATTATTTTAACCTGTCTTTTGACACTGACACTGACAAATACTTGTCATATGCGGCTGTGTCTGTAGACCTTCTCCGCGCTATTGCCAAACTGCAACTTAACTAAAATTATATGTTTCACTTTCTGATTGATAATTCTATTCAGTAGAAAGGAAAATTGTTTAATTAAAGTCAGGGCGTGTTAAAATGATTAGCATTAAACATTTAAGCCCCCAATTATCCCATTGAGTAATTTAAGTTTGACAACAGTGCATCAAGACAATGGACGTCACGTCAAACGTCATTTAAACCATTTTTGAAGTTTTCCATCCAATTTTTCAATTTCATCAAAAAATTTTTTTGTGTGAATATATTGTGTGATGGTGATTTAATTGCTCCTCCTGAAGAAAAAATCTATTTAAAATTATCATTCTTTTTAAAATTATAAATATTTGCCATGGCCGATTCGACAACAACAAATTCAGCCCCACCGCAACAAGGGGGCCCCAATTTTAATGCCCTAAAGGAGCACTTTATAGCCCATAAAATAGACTGCGGTCTTTGGGCGATTCGCCTGCTAGTTTTCCTGTTTTCCTTTGGATATTTTATCCCAATTTTCGGGTAAGGCGTGACATTTTTTATTAATAATTTGTATGGTAATTAGGAGAAATTTTTGTACCCTAGTTATACAAGGTGAAGATTTTTAATAATCATTTCAAAGTCGCCTCAATTAATTTGTTTTAATTGGGATCAAAATACATTGCCGGGCAATTATTTTCCTATTGACAATAAATTCGAAACAGTTTCCAGTTAAAAATAAAATCCTCAAATAAAATTTCACCTTGGATTTATATTTATTTTCATATTGCAGACAAGCTCAAAGTGCGTACTACAAAGTCCTTATAGCCAATGCAGCCATCAGTGCCTTGAGGTTGCATCAGAGACTGGGAAGGGTGCAACTTTCCAGGCAATTTTTAGCGGAACTGATTCAAGAGGACAGCGCCCACTACTTGTTTTATTCTTTGATTTTCCTTTATGTAGCACCTGCCACATGTATCCTTTTTGTAACGGTATTTTGAATAATTTTTGGAAAGCTTCTTTGACACATTGGTAGCTGCAAAATAGTTTCAACCTTCTTAATGACTTGAGACTTTCAAGATTTATTATTTGGGGTTTTTTCAGTCTCCAAAACAACAAGCTGGAAGTTAGAACAAAACTCAGAACTAAAGTTAAGGGGTAAACCACCATCCCAAAATAGGTGCAAACAATTCCTCAAAGGGGAATATTTTACACATAATTCCTCAAAATTACTGCAAATTCCTTCAGATACATCCAATCACAAATTTCTCCAAATACCCCACAAATTCCTCTAAAAAAAGGGAAAATTTTGAAACTTTTTGCATGTAAAGAGGAAGGTGAGAAGATCATTTTCCCAAAATTTTAAATTTTTCCATTAGAAAACAGTAATATAAAAAATCTTGGAAATCAACCTACAAAAACTGAATTAGTTAAAAAAACAATCTCACACATTTCAAAGTTTTCCTGGAAAACTACTGAAGGGAAAATTTTAAAACTTTTTTCATATAAAGAGCAAGGTGAAAAGCTCATTTTCCCAAAATGCCAAATTTTTTCACTGGAAAATAATAACAGAGGGAATATTAGAAATCAATCTCGAGATCAACCTACAATAACTCAATTAATTGAAAATATATACCTAATCACATATCTCAAAGTTTTGAAATGTAAAGAGGAAGGTGAGAAGCTCATTTTCTCAAAATTTCAAACTTTTCGAGTGGAAAACAGTCACATGAAAAATCTTGGAAATCAACCTACAAAAACTGAATTAGTTGGGAATACAGTCGCACACATTTCAAAGTTTCCTGGAAATCTAGTGAATTTTTTTGAAACTGTTTGCACGTAAATTTTGAAACTGTTTGCATGTAAAGAGGAAGGTGAGAGGCTCATTTTCCCAAAATTTCAAATTTTTCCAATGGAAAATAATAACATAAGAAATATCGGAAATAAACCTACAAAAACTGAATTAATTGAATATACAGTCACACACGTTTCTTCAATGTTCCTGAAAAACTAGTGAAGGGAAAATTTTGAAACTTTTTGCATGTAAAGAGGAAGCTGAGAAGCTCATTTTACCAAAATTTCAATTGTTTCCAGTGGAAAATAACAACATGAGGAATATTGAAAATCAACCTACAATAACTGAATTAATTGAAAATACAGTCTCACATATTTAATAATAATAATAATAATAATAATAATATTTATTATCTCCAGAAAAATTACATTCCAAACAGTTAACTAAGATAAATGTGGGGAATAATAGGCCATATTTGCAGCATCCCACGCAAGCATGAGTGCTGTTGAGGCCCCAAAAAATTGCTTAAAATAAAATATAAAGAAAGGCTTATCTAAGATCTATGAATATGAAAATCAAGTAACGCACTTGATATTTAAACTGTAAGACGAAGAAAGAGAAGAAGGAGGTGGAAAAATAGAGAAAAGAAGGAAAGAAAAGAAAAAGAAAAAGAGGGCACATGGTAGAGAATAATATATATACTAGAGCGGAGAATAATATTAAAGCAGATAGGAATTTCATGATGTACCCAATTATTTATGTGCAGGAAATTAAGGGCGATTTATCTAGAGCAGGAAATATAATATATTATATTTTAAATTAGTTTTAATTTCATTCTTTTTTTAAAAACACCAACAGATGTAGAAAAATCAATTATTTCATATTTGTTAATGAGTGTGGCAATGGTATAGCTGAATGACTTTTTGAAGAATTCTTTATTGTGAGACGGTATTGTCAAAAGCTGTTTCCTGCGAATGTTTAAATTATGAATGTCAGTTCGATATTTGATTTTATTGTGTAGGTATGGTGGAGTTTTAAATTTTATTAATTTATAAAAGAAGCATAGTGAGTGCAGACTACGCCTGTTAAACATACTTAACCAGCCCAATTCATTTAGTTTGTGTGAAACTCGGTCTCTTCGTCTTATTCCACACGCAAACCTAATGCAAGAGTTCTGAACCTTTTGGACTCTCCTAACATCTATCGAATCCAAAAAAGGCCCATATAGGTGATCGCAAAAATTAAAATGCGAGAGAATTAAAGAGTCGCAAAGCAAAGTTTTAGTTCTTTGACAAAGATAGTGTCTATGAGAGTATAAACAACAACTCCTACACTACAGTAGTGTAGGAGTTGTTGGTATAAACCCCTCAAAACTGAATATGCTCTTTTTAAGCAAAGTGTTATGTGTTCTTTAAATTTGAGTTTGCTATCCATGACAAGTCCCAAGTTTTTAGGAGAATTTTTAAATGATATCGTGTCTTGTCCTAGATTTAGTTCAATATTGCCTAAAAGATCATTTCTAATATTTTCATTACAAAACAGGAGAGCTACCGATTTGTTAGGATTTATTTTAAGCAAATGTTTATTTGATTCATCAAGCAACGATTTCAGATCTTCATTGATCAGCTTATTGGTTGCAGCTACTTCTGAAGGTTTGAAAGATAAATAGATTTGCGTATCGTCTGCGTATAAGTGGTATTGACAAAATTTTAATGATTTTATAAAGTTAGAGGTGAATATACTATACAGAAGAGGACCCAAAATACTACCCTGAGGCACTCCCGCAAAGACATTAAGAGATTCCGAATATTGTCCGTCAAGAGTAACTCTTTGAGATCTCTTTGAAAGGAATGAGGACACAAGTAGAGACGCCGACTTACTGAAGCCTACGTATTTTAAAATCGACAGAAGAATTTCATGTTGAACCATGTCAAATGCTTTTGTATAGTCTAATAAAATGAGCACACTAGCATTGCTGTTGTCCTGCGCCCGCACTATATCATCAGTTAAATCAGACAAAGCTGTTGAGCAGCTATAGCCCGCTCTAAAGCCGGATTGTTTGCTGGGTATTATGTTATTGTTGTTGAGGAATGTATTTATCTGAAGTTCCATAACTTTTTCAAGGATTTTTGAGAGAGTGGGTAAAATAGAAATTGATCGTAAATGACCAAACTCGGTAGGATTTTTAATTTTGGGGAGAGGAATTACATTGGCGGACTTCCAAGATTGGGGAAAGTGTGATTCACTTAGGCAGCAATTTATAATGTGTGTTATAAATGGAATTATAAATGGACAACACAAAGTAATCAGCGTTATATTGAGATTGTCCGATCCTACAGCTTTAGATTTGAGTTTAAGGAGAATTTTGGAAATCAAATATTCGCTAACTGGCTGAAAAAAAAAAGTTTCATTGACCAATAAATTATTTTTATAAAAGTTTATGAGTTCTTGGTTAGGTATATCATTGCTATTTGTTATTTGCGTAAAATACTTATTAAGTTGGTCTAAATTTGTCAGATTACTTGGTATGGTGTTACTTATTTAACAGTTTTCCTGGAAAACTAGTGAATGGAAAATTTTTGCCTGTAAAGAAGAAGGTAAGAAGCTCATTTTCCCAAAATTTCAAATTTTTCCAATGGAAAATAATAACATAAGAAATATTAGAAATTAACCTACAAAAACTGAATTAATTGAAAATACAGTCTCACATGTTTCAAAGTTTTCCTGAAAAACTAGTGAAAGGAAAATTTTGAAACTTTTTGCATGTAAAGAGGAAAGTGAGAAGCTCATTTTCCCAAAATTTCAAATTTTTTCAGTGGAAAATAACAACATAAGGAATATTGGAAATCAAACCTACAATAACTGAATAACTTGAAAATATAGTCTCACATATTTGAGAGTTTTCCTGGAAAACTAGTGAAGGGAAAATTTTGAAACTTTTTGCATGTAAAGAAGAAGGTGAGAAGCTCATTTTCCCCAAAATTTCAAATTTTTCCAGTGGAAAACAGCCACATGAAAAATCTTGAAAATCAACCTACAAAAACTGAATTAGTTGGGAATACAGTCGCACACATTTCAAAGTTTCCTGGAAAACTAGTGAAGGAAAAATTTTGAAACTTTTTGCATGTAAATAGGAAGGTGAGAAGCTCATTTTCCCAATATTTCAAATTTTTCCAGTGGGAAATAACAACATGAGGAATATTGAAAATCAGCCTACAATAACTGAATTATTTGAAAATACAATCTCACATATTTAAGAGTTTTCCTGGAAAACTAGTGAAGGGAAAATTTTGAAACTTTTTGCATGTAAATAGGAAGGTGAGAAGCTCATTTTTCCAAAATTTCAAATTTTTCCAGTGGAAAATAACAACATGAGGAATATTGGAAATCAACCTACAATAACTGAATTAATTGAAAATACAGTCTCACATATTTAAGAGTTTTCCTGGAAAACTAGTGAAGGGAAAATTTTGAAACTTGTTGCATGTAAAGAAGAAGATGAGAAGCTCATTTTCCCGCAATTTCAAATTTTTCCAGTGGAAAACAGCCACATGAAAAATCTTGGAAATCAATCTACAAAAACTGAATTAGTTGAGAATACAGTCTCACACATATTTCAAAGTTTCCTGGAAAACTAGTGAAGGGAAAATTTTGAAACTGTTTGCACTTATAAAGAGGAAGGTGAGAAGCTCCTTTTCCCAAAATTTCAAAGTTTTCCAATGGAAAATAATAACATAAGAAATATTGGAAACAAACCTACAAAAACTGAATTAATTGAAAATACAGTCTCACACATTTCAAAGTTTTCCTGAAAAACTAGTGTAGGGAAAGTTTTAAAACTTTTTGCATGTAAAGAGGAAGCTGAGAAGCTCATTTTACCAAAATTTCAATTGTTTCCAGTGGAAAATAACAACATGAGGAATATTGAAAATCAACCTACAATAACTGAATTAATTGAAAATACAGTCTCACATATTTAACAGTTTTCCTGGAAAACTAGTGAATGGAAAATTTTTGCCTGTAAAGAAGAAGGTAAGAAGCTCATTTTCCCAAAATTTCAAATTTTTGCAGTGGAAAATAGCCACATGAAAAATCTTGGAAATCAACCTACAAAAACTGAATTAGTTGGGAATACAGTCACACACATTTCAAAGTTTCCTGGAAAACTAGTCAAGGGAAAATTTTGAAACTGTTTGCACTTATAAAGAGGAAGGTGAGAAGCCCATTTTCCCAAAATTTCAAATTTTTCCAATGGAAAATAATAACATAAGAAATATTGTCAACTAATGGTCTATAATTAAAAACCATCCTGTATATCAAAAATAGTTAAAACTAACTAGAACACGATTTATCGACAGTCAGCGGTTTAAGCAGGTCAACGCGTAAATTATGTTTACACACCATGAATATAAAAACCCGACACAACCATGGTATCGGCATCCATTCGGGTCTTTCTCTTCTCAGGGTCTTCTTACCCCAGGAAGCATTAACCCCTTCGGATCACTCTCTCCTCAGGGTCACCTTACCTAAGGGAGCAGTAGCTGCATTCCTTTTCAGGGTCACCTTACCCCAGAGAGTCTTACCCTCTAGCAGGGTAGCGTTGCCTATACGTGCAGAACACGTATTCCTACATAGAGCCCCAGCACAAGAGTCATGTGGTACACCTACGTAGTGCCCCTTTGGTAATGTACCTATTGGACGACAATATACACTATTCCCGTTGTAGTTGTGTGTTTTCCTGAAGAGCAAACCCTAACCTCAGGTCTAACCCTCACGAGCCGAAAGGGCCTTGTGTGACAATATTAGAAATTAACTTACAAAAACTAAATTAATTGAAAATACAGTCTCACATGTTTCAAAGTTTTCCTGAAAAACTAGTGAAAGGAAAATTTTGAAACTTTTTGCATGTAAAAAGGAAAGTGAGAAGCTCATTTTCCCAAAATTTCAAATTTTTCCAGTGGAAAATAACAACATGAGGAATATTGGAAATCAACCTACAATAATTGAATAACTTGAAAATATAGTCTCACATATTTAAGAGTTTTCCTGGAAAACTAGTCAAGGGAAAATTTTGAAACTTTTTGCATGTAAAGAAGAAGGTGAGAAGCTCATTTTCCCAAAATTTCATATTTTTCCAATGGAAAATAATAACATAAGAAATATTGGAAATAAACCTACAAAAACTGAATTAGTTGAGAATACAGTCACACATATTTCAAAGTTTCCTGGAAAACTAGTCAAGGGAAAATTTTGAAACGTTTTGCATGTAAAGAGGAAAGTGAGAAGCTCATTTTCCCAAAATTTCAAATTTTTCCAGTGGAAAATAAAATGAAAAATCTTGGAAATCAACCTACAAAAACTGAATTAGTTGAAAATACAGTCTCACACATTTCAAAGTTTTCTTGGAAATCTAGTGAAGGATGAAATTTGAAACTTTTTGCATGTAAAGAGGAAGGTGAGAAGCTCATTTTTCCAAAATTTCAAATTTTTCCAGTGAAAAACAGCAACATGAAAAATTTTGTAAATCAACCTACAAAAATTGAATTAGTTGAAAATAAAGTCTCACACATTTTAAAGCTTCCTGGAAAACTAGTGAAGGGAAAATTTTGAAACTGTTTGCATCTAGAGAGAAAGGTAAAAAGCTCATTTTCCCTAAATTTTCAATTTTTCCCGTGGAAAATAACAACATAAGGAATATTGGAAATCAACCTACAATAATTGAATTAATTGACAATATAGTCTCACACATTTCAAAGTTTTCCTGGAAAACTAGTGAATGTAGAAATTTGAAACCTTTTGCATGTAAAGAGGAAGTTGAGAAGCTCATTTTCCCCAAAATTTCAAATTTTTCCAGTGAAAAACAGCAACATGAAAAATCTTGGAAATCAACCTACAAAAACTGAATTAGTTGAAAATACAGTCTCACACATTTCAAAGTTTTCTTGGAAAACTAGTGAAGGGAAAATTTTGAAACTTTTTGGATGCAAAGAGGAAGCTGAGAAGCTCATTTTCCCAAAATTTTTAAATTTGGACCTGTAAATCATGTAGTGTAATTTTGGGAGGATTTCTTTAATAAAAATTAATATCCAACATCTAACACAAATCTAGATGTTTTTTTAAATTTCCATCTATTAGGTAATATTTCTTATAATAAGAATGTGAACCTCAGTGATGTCATGACCCTACAATTTCCCTTACATTCCTCACAAATTCTTTCAAATTCCTCATAAATTACTTCAAATTCCCTATAAATTCCGATGAGTTCCTTCAAATTCCCCACAAATTCCTTTAAATTTCACACAAATTCTTTTAAATTCCCCATATTTTTGGCAAAGAATTCCTAGGTGGTTCGTCCCTTGACAAAAGTTATGAATTTTTTTGGAAAAAATCATAAAATTTCTATAAAACTACCCATGAGGGTTTTTTCTCTCATTGATATATGAAATTCATATACATAATGGTTTATGGAGGTTCCTGAAAAATACTTTGGACCATCATAACGACTTAAAACTTTCAGGATTTACTAATTGAAGTTTTCTCATTCTCCAAACAAGTTGATATGAAACTCACAACTGAAATTATGAATTTTTTTTTCATTTATGATTGAAATTATCACAAAATTCTTATAAAATCACTTATAAAGGTTTCTTGAAAAATTCTTTAAGTCTTCATACAGACTTGAAACTGTCAGGAATTATTACTTGGAGTTTTGTCATTCTCGAAAACAAGTTTAAAATTCACAAATGAAGTTACCATTTTTTGCTCTCATCATTTAGAACTTGATATTTCCTCAACAAAATTTTTCAGTGGTTCTTATTCCAGTGCTACTTTTCGCAATTCTCCATGCTTCAAGTTATTCTCTGACACTTTTAGATGTAAGTATTAATAATCTAATTACATTACTAAGCAATTTTGAGTTATGTCCTGTCCTGATCTTGATGCAGAGAACAAACATATTTTCCTTTACACCTTTGGCCTTAGACTCAAATACTAGATATTTTGATACTTGGTTTCTAATTATTTATTTCTTTTCATAGACTTTAGGGCAAAATTCCTGGTGGGGCTGCAGACTGTTAATTTCATTCGTCGAATTCCAGTCGCTCAACATTCTCAGACTGGTCTCTTTAAGTGAAATCATTTTAATGCCCTACACTGTTATTATGGCCCTTTCGTAAGTAATCACTCTTAGCTTAGAATTGATTTTATTAAATTCTTTTTTTTTCTATAGGGGTAAAGCAGGACTTTTGACACCATTCATCTACTATAACTTCCTGTCTCAAAGATACGCATCGAGGAGAAATCCCTATACGAGAAACATGTTCCGTGAACTCAGAGTGATGTTTGAAAATTTGGCAAAGAAACCCAGAACGCCTGAAATCATTAGAACGGCTATTTTAGGCATTGTGGCTTTTGTGTGTAAACTTTCTCCGCAAACTGTGCAAGCCACACCTCAGCAGCAACAGTAAAAATTCGAATTTATTTTAGTTAGAGGTTTTGGTATTTTTATCAATAAACTCTCGAGTGTCTACACTATTTTTTTAATATTATTTTTAAGTTAAGGTGGTTGTTTAGATTTTTTATAAGTGTTTTGATGTAGTTTAAACAAAGTGTGGGCATGGTAATTTGTATATAAATATATAATAAAATAGAAATTTGTTTTAATATTATAATATTTATATGTGCACTTTATTGTCATTCCATTGTGTATTATTTTTTTTTTTTGTAGTTTTTAAGTTTTTTAACAAAATTTAATATACTATTGTTTAATCAAAAATGCTTTATCTATTAATTAATTTTTATTTTATAAAATAAATATTGTTTTGCAACATTGCAACAACAAAAACAGTATTTAACAACAAATAATTGGTATTCTGTTTATTAAAACTACAAGTTTAATTTATCACTTGTAAACACATACAATTTTTTTTACAGTCAACACAGGCATTCTTGATAATATTTTTAAATAAATAAAATAAATAAAAATAGTAACATTGGTTTATAATTTTCTTTTAATAAGTCAGTCGTTAGGTTAAAATGTCTTTGAAAATAACTGCAGTTACTTTCCAAAACATTTCATTTCCTCACATTTGTTCATAAATACAGGCATTCCATTTACGAAATAAAATAATCTTAATAAACTTCATTACATTCTAAATAACCCATTTCGCAATTGTCACCAGATCTGCCTCGTCTGCCTGCCTCGTAAAGCATATCGAAGGTGGTTTGTGTAGTTGATTTGTCCAAAACAAAACTGGCAGCATAACTACAAAATTAATCAATACAAATTTAGTTTTAAATTATTGATGAATAAATTACCTTCCAAGATTACAGAACAAGGAATTCTTGCCAACATCGGTGGAACATTCATTGTTGGCCTGACAGATGTATTTGGCCATGCAAGAACTTTCGTCGGTGCCCAAAGACCTGACGTAGCCTTTGGCCATTGATATTCCTGCTACTGCGGCGTCGCTGATTGAATCTTTTTTGCCCAAGTTTCTAGCCGCCAATGAACGATGAGAGAAGGAAGTTTTCAGGGCGTCCAACAGGTTTACCACGATGTTGATGAACTGAAATAGATGGAGTAATAATAATATAATTTTGATGATGATGATGGTAGGGATGATGCAATATGATGAGTATTTATGAGTGATTTATCCTCTGATGGAGTTGCTGAAAAGAGATTTATCAACTTGGTGGTCAGAAGATGTATCTTTTGATGAAGAAATATTTTGGAGCAAAGCATAAGAGGAGGAGTATTAATTTGAGAGGAGATTCTCCAGGTACAATATCCAGAATCCATAGTGTAAATGTAATTTTGTACAGGATTTGAAATTTCCAAAGAATATTTTGTTGCTCCAGAAAAATCCAACAATGAAACTGAATTAAATGTACATACATTTTTACAGTAGGGTCTTCAATCTATTATTGTTGATCAACTAAAATCGCCTCTAGTCAAAACATGCAATGATAAAATGAGATAATTACATATACAGAGTGTTACAAATTCGTGAGTAAGCATGGGAATCTTGGAAACCATACAAGATACATTGAGTTTGAAGCTTTTGATTAAGATTCAATTAAAATTCAACTTTGGGGCTCTATCGCTATGAAACTCAATTTAGCACAGATTTATAGAGAATTTAATGCTCTTTCTAATAGTGTATGATGTACTTTGATTTGTTCAAATTTTAGTGGAAATATTGGTAATTTTTCTTAACTTTGTCATGATTCAAAAAAAATTTAGAACCAAAAAATTAATTTTCTTTTTGATTTTTTCTTCCCTTCAAATTGTTCTTTTGAAAATGATGTTACGGTTTCTTTTTGACTAATTTAGGCCCGTTCTATAGACTGGGAAAGTGAAAATTGGAAAAATATAAAAAATCAAAATTTTCAATTTTTAAAAGGGTATCCCCGAGGGGTGGTTAACTCCTTAAAATATATACACAGATTTTAAATCTTCATTGATTTTGTAGGATTTTGAGGATTTTGAAAAACTTCATATGATTTTCCAGGATTTTAAAAGATTTTAGGTGATTTTGGAGCATTTTAGGAGAGTTAGAAGGATTTTTGGAATTATTAAAGGAATATTTTTATTAAGAATTTTATTGTTGAAGCTCCCCTAAAATAGTTGGTGGAAACGATCATTAGAGATCCTAAAGGATTTTTAGAAATTTTAACGGATTTTTGAGGATTCTAAAGGGTTTCTAGAAATTTTGTGTGTGATTTTGTGAAATTTTATGCGATTTCAAGTGATTTTTCAGGGATTTTGTGAGGTTTTGTTAAAATTTTCAGGGATTTTAAATATATCTTACAAGTTTTTCTGGACTTGTACATAGATTTTGACCAATCAACCGCTCCTAGATTTAGTTAACTCTATAAAATAATTAACACATATTTCAAATCTTAATTGATCTTGTAGGATTTTGGGAATTTTGAAAATCTTTACACGATTTTACAGAAGTTCAGAAAATATTAAATTTTTAAAATTTTAGGTGATTCTGGAGTATTTTACGGGTTTTTGAAAAGTTTGGACAAAAATTCCCCAGAATTACACTACTTATGCGATTTCATGTAATTCTTCGGCATTGCACTAAAATTTCAAGTTATTCCATGAAAATTCTGCGAAAATTTTTGTTAATTTCATAGAAATTCTTTAGAATTTCACTTAAAGATTTTATGGAATTCCTCGAAATTCCATTCAAATGACAAATTTGAATAGAAAAACAGAATGTTCTAGAAATTTTACCATAAGACTTCATAATACTTTTCCGAATTTCACCCTAAGATTCCATGGAATTCCACCATAAAATTCAATGGAATTCTTGTACAAAGATTCCTCAAAATTACAGTAAAAAATTTCATGAAATTTCTTGGAATTCCACTAAAATTTTATGTAATTCGACAGAAATTACTCAAAATTTCACTAAAATTTAATTCAATTCTTCGAAATTTCGCCGAAATTTCCCGTTAATTTCCCGTTTAATTTAATTCCAAGGGAATTTCACTGGAATTCTACAATAAGAATTCAAGGAATTCCATGTTTGAAATTCGACGAAAATTCCTTGGAATTTTACTCGACATGTCATCGAAATTTTAAGTCGACACAAAGTGAAATTATATATAATTTTTATGGAAATCAAACTTTACTGAAATTTCTCAATACTTCACCACTGAAATATCCTGGAATTGCACAAAATTTTCATAAAATTTTTCGGAATATCAGTCCTGTAATTTCTTAGAAATTCCTCGGAATTTCACTAAAATTTTATACGAATTTTTTGAAATTTTGCTGAAATTCCACGTTATTAGTCGAAAATTTCTCGAAATTCCAATGAAACTTCAATTTTTTTTTCAAAATTTTCATTTATTTCCATAAGAATTTTTCGGAATTTAACTGAAATTCTCTTTCAATAGTCAGAAATTTCTGGGAATATTAATGAAACTTCAAGTAATTTCTTGAAAATTCACCGAAATTCCTCCGAAATATATTGAAATTTCATATTACCTGGGAATTTTTCCAAATTTTAAGGAAATTTGTCAAGTCTTTAGCAGGAAATTCCTCGGAATTCCACACGAGAAATTTTCTCCAATTTTACTAAAATTCAGTAATTCGAAGGGAATTTTTCGGAATTTCAATTTCACTAAGATGCCATATTTTTAACTGGGAATTCCTTGGAATAAAAATATTCATGTAATTACATTAGGATTTTTAGGAATTTCACTGGAATTCCTTATGAAACGATAAGAGTTGTTTAAAATTCCACCTAAATTTCATGTAATTCCGTGACAATTCCTTGGAATTCCATGCAATTGCATCGAAGCTCCATATAATTCGAAGAAAATTCCTCGGAAATCATGATATTTTCTGAATTTTTTTTTAAAATTCTTTATATAATTTAACGAGCACTGAAATTTCATGTTGGGAGTTTCGATGTTATTCCATGTAATTGTTTAAAATTCCTCCATGCAACTCAGGATTTCATGTACCTAATTCGATCGACATTCCACTGAAATTTCATGTAATTTCTCGAAATTTCATGTAATTCAAGAGGAACCAAAATTTAATGTGAATTCTATAGAAACTCCGCACAAATTTCACATGTCACATTTCACACCAGAAAATTGAATGGAATTCATGAAATTCTTCGGAATTCCATTAGAATTTCAAGTTATTCCATGGGAATTCCGTAAAAATTTTAGTTAATTTCATAGAATTTCACCCGAAGATTTTATGGAATTCCTCGAAATTCCATTCCAATGGTAAATTTGAATGGAAAAACGGAAATTCCTAAAAAATTTACTATAAGAGTTCATAATATTTTTCCAAATTTCACCATAAGATTTCATGCAACTCCACAATAAAATTCAATAGATTTTTTGGAAAAAAAATTCCTCGGAATTACACAATGAAATTTCATGAAATTCTTCGGAATTCCACTAAAATTTCAAGTTATTCCATAGAAATTCCGCGAAAATTTTAAGTAATTCCATAGAAATTCCTTAACATCTCACCAGAAGATTTTATGGAATTCTTACACAAAATGTTTTCGGAATTACAGTATAGGATTTCATGAAATTCTTCAGAATTCCACTAAAATTTCAATTTCAAAATTCCATATTTTTTTTTTTAAACTTTATTGAAATTCCCCAAAATTTCACCACTAAAACATCCTTGAATTCCACAAAATTTTCATAAAATTCTTCGGAATTTCATTGACATTTCATGTAATTTCCTAAAAATTCACTAAAATTTTATGAGAATATTTTGAAATTACATGTTCATAACCGACGAAATTCCAATGAAACTTGAAGGAATTTTTCAAAATTTCATTTATTTTCGTAAGAATGTTTCGGAATTTCACTGAAATTCTCTTTTAATAATCAGGAATTTCTGGGAAAATTAATGAAACTTAAGTAATTTCTTGAAAATTCACCCTAATTGAAATTTCATGTCATTACATGGGAATTTTTCGAAATATCACCGAAATTCCATCTTTTTAGCCGGAAATTCCTCAGAATTCCTGGAATTTTACTAAAATTCAGTAAGAACTTAAATTTCATGTTGGGAATTTCGGTGTAATTTCATATTTTTAGAATTCTTCCATGCCATTCATTTAGGATTGCGTGTAATTGAACCGGAATTTCATTGAAATTTCATGTAATTCGAGAGGAACTAAAATTCAATGTGAATTCTATAGAAACTTCGCAAAAATTTCACTAAATTATGAAATTCTGAGAGACTTTACCAGACTTTTGGGGATTCTAAAGGGTTTTTGGGAATTTCAAAGGAAATATTTTTTAGGAATGTTAATGATTTGATGAGATTTTGCAAGATTTTTTTGGTTTTAATGAAATTTTGTTAGATTTTGTAGGATTTTATGCAATTTCAAGAGGTTTTGTTAAATTTTTAAGGATTTCAAAGATTTTTAGGGATTTTGACTAGATCTTATTAGATTTTCTGGGATTTTGACTAACTTGTACACGGATTTTGACCAGTTAACCACCCCTCAGGTATCCCCTTTTGATTTCTATTCCAAAATCTTCAAGCTTCAATGTCTCGATATCTGTGAAAGAGATTGGATCAAAATTTTCAGGAATTGTAGCTCGTATTATGCTCTAAAAAACCTGTATTGGAAAACATTTCCAGGTCTATAGTTTTTGAGGAAATTGAATTAGAAGTTTTTCATTAAATTTAGACTAAAAGTCAACTTTGAGGCTCAATTTTTCAGAAAGTATTCGAGCTATCAAACTCAATTTAGCACAGATTTATAGAGAATTTATTGCTCTTTCTGGTAGTGTATGATTTATTTTGATTTGTTCAAATTTTAATGGAAATATTGGCAATTTTTCTTAACCTTGTCATGATTCAAAGAAAATTTAGAATCAAAAAATGAATTTTTTTTTTAGGGCAGCTACACTTTTTGGATTTCTATTTCAAAATCTTTAACCTTCAATATCTTGAAATTGGTGAGATATATTAAGTCAAAATTTTCAGGATTTGTAGCTCCTATTCAACTCCAAAAGTCCTGTATTGGGAAACATTTTCAGGTCTATAGTTTTTGAGGAAATTGAGTTTTTGACTAAATTTGGACTAAAAGTCAACTTTGAGGCTAAATTGCTCTAAAAGTATTTGAGGTATTAAACTCAATTTAGCATACATTTATAGAGAATTTAATGCTCTTTCTAATAGTGTATGATTTATTTTGATTTGTTCTAATTTTAATGAAAATATTGGCAATTTTTCTTGACATTGCCATGAAAATATAAAAACGATTCTGCAAAATTTCGGTTTTCCTGCATATTTCTGCAAATATTGGGAATTTTCCAAATTTCGAAACAGCAAATTGCGTAACTTTGTTCCAATTCAACCCACCCTAGTATCTCTTATAATTACCAAAACTTACTCGCACATTTGTAACACCCTGTATACAGATAGCCATACATACCTCACCAGCATTTTTCGCTAACAGATTGACTTGTTGCGGATCCCTGCCCCCAACAACCATCGAAACCACCGCAGCCAGAACACCCTGCATAATTTATAGAAGCAACTAACTACTTGTTATTTACAACATTATATACTACATAAAGGCAATCATTATCTTATACCTGTAATGGAGATCCACCATTGTCGACTTTATCAATACCATCTCCCTGAGGGGCAGCTCCACCACCCAAAATGGCTGTAAGAATTTTCAAACCTACAGTAATAAGGTTTGCCCATGGGGAAGTAGGTGCAGGACTTTCGTCAAGACCTTCGGATTTGCTAGGGTTTGTTGCGGCTCCGCCTCCTGGATTGAAGATCATTTGCATGACCATGCCTGAATCAAACAGTGCTATATAATAATTATTAATTACTTGTTAGCAATATTTTCCAATTTTTACCTAATAAGTTGGACCAAGAAAATCCTCCTCCAGCTGCAGATTGGGATATTTCGTTTGTTTGAATGTCATCTAGATTGTCCAAGGCGACTTTTTTGATTGAGTTTGATTTTTCTGCGAATTTTCTTTCGGCTGTTACTGATTGGGGTTTGTATTCGGGAAACTGTTGGCTATTGGGATAAGCCAATGTGCTTATCAAAGAACTACTCACTAGGAGGATTAGGAAATTTATACCAACTGCTTGCTTCGACATTGTTGCAAATCTAAAAGAAGTTACCTTTATTGTATTGTATCGCATATTGATAACAATTATTAACGGTTGTTTAACAACAATAATAAAACTATTGTCTTTTTAAATTAAGAAAGCGAAACTCTATAAGCATTGTTTTAATAATGTTTTATTTCCTAATTATTATAAAAATTCTAGTGCAAAGTGGGTCATATTAGTATCTCAAAAAAGGCATAAACAAGGTACTAATTTGGTTTGGTAACGGTGTGAATAATTTACTACAAAAATTATGCAGCAAAAGGTAACGGGAAGATGGACTTAATTATAAATTTTTAAGTATTGAACAGGATCTTTAGTCAGATAGAATGACGCATGTAATTTCACCTGTCGCCTACATTTAAGACATTCAAATATACAACTTGATAAAGTAAATTGGATTAGCTACGCATATACAAATTGGTGCTAATTGCACTAACTGTCCATTAAAGCAAAGATGGCTTCTCCGGATATTATTTGTTTTTTTCATTTTGTCGATATACTTTTCATATTTTTACTTATTCGACCTAGAAACCTATATAATGCAGTTATTTTAGATTTTGACTTTGAAATTCTCAAATTAGGACATGAGTAACTTTTTAATCAAGAATCACATCAGTGAAATTTAAACCCGTTATTTTCGCTCATCGGCAAATTGACTGTGCGTTTTCACTTAAACTGTTACATTTCATTTGCAGGAAAAACGGTTTCAGATAATGGAAATTTCTAGTAAAATACAATCTCTATACAGATAATTTGGAATCAATTTTAAATATATATATATATATATCCCTATATGAAAATTTTTTTTCAGTTATTTATAGTTTTCTTTCCCAAAAAAAAATTAACTATAACATTATTATTACCCACTTACCTACTTAAATCGTCAATTATTAAGTTAAGGTACACACGGAACTACTCACAAAAAAGTATGAAGAGCGTCCAAACGTCGCGAATCAAATGGTTCTTCGAGTACCTTGAACTTCACTTTATATACAATGACCTACTTACCTTCTACTACAGGTTAACAGAATCGTCGTCGAGGCGTCGAAGAAGTCGATGGAACAACTATTTAGACCATCACATCATTGGCGCCCGCGTTCGTGGCGAAAATTTTACTCTTTTTGATTTCTACTAATTCGATTTTTTTGAGTCACTGAACTTGCCCAATCAAATTTCTTCTAAATACTAAGAAAGTCGATAATTGACGCAATTTTTTCCAAATGAAGATGTATATTCTCACAAAAATCCATACAAATATAACATTTATGCTTAATAATTAGTTATTTAATAATTAATTACATCTTAATATTACATACTTAAGAACTAAACATGTTTGTTTTATCATAATGACGCCCCTCATTTTAACTTTTGAAGGATTCTTCTCAGTTTCAGCTATCTTCTTTTGTTTTCCGCACTCCTCCTAGTAAATATTATGTTAAGAAAAATAACTGTAAAAAATTATTAATGACTAAAATCAACAATGGAATAATTATTATAGCATAAAAAAAGGATATTGTTTTTCCCTCGATTGGCTTCTTTCATGAGATGAAATTTCCTTAAAAAAAAAATACACATTATTGAAAAAAAATCCATTTTCTCAATTATTATTGAAAAACTTACTTTTAGCTCTCTGGGTTCTCCTTTTCGATGATGTTTTTCTCTTAAAACAACCGTTTGCTCGAATTTTTCACCATTCTGATGTGCCAATTGCTTTCCTGTGTCAGAAAATTGAATAAACACTTTGCTGATTAATAAATTATTATTCAAATTACCTTTTTCCTCGTCTCTTCTACGCTTGACAAGATCTTGCAAAGCACTTTCTTCCAGTCTATCCTAAAATGTTGAAAATTTTAGAAAAAAACAGTTAATAGTTATGTAAACATACTCTTTTCCGGACCAATCTCCTATCTTTTTTTAAATCTTTTTCCTCCTCAGTCAATTTTTCTCGGCGCTCTTTCGATTTACCTGACCTTTCCTTCTTTTCGATTTTTTCCATGTAAGTGCCCAGTTGTGCTTTGCGTTCTTCGTGCTTGGAAATCTTCAAAAGAAATTTAAAAAATACGTGTTTCGGGAAACTTAAAACGCCTCATATAATAGTCTTTAATATGCATAAATAATTAGAAAAAATTTACATTACAAATCAATTACTGTTTAAATTCTAAATTATTTTAAGCCAATAAGACCCAGTTTCAAAATTAGTGGTATCCTGAATTGGTTACCAAACTAAGGGCGGGTATATAAAACTATATTGACAGAATAACTAAAAGTTAACTTCTAAAATGATGTTACTTCTGAAAGCAATTCCAGAAGTTAACTTTTAGTTAACTGTCAAAATAGTTTTATAATACCCGCCCTAATAGTTGTAGGTTGACCATGAGTTTGCAAAGTAAGGCTCGAGTTGAATAATCTAGAGCTTTTGGCTAAAGGACGTATTATGGAACAAATAATATACTGTGTGGTTTATCAGTGTCTTATTATTACCATTGAATTACCGCTGTTTGTGAAACTGGCCCTAAGGCAAGAAAATTGAACTTTGAGCTCAATTTATGATTCAGGAAAATCATCATTTGAAATCGATTTTATGCTCAGGCTTTAATCCTAATATGTACTTGGTATCCCAAAAAGGGGTAAACCACAAAAAAGTATTTTGAAAATTCCTTATTTTTATTATTATTAAAATTACTTATTGCTCATAGCTTAATCAATAAGTGCATTATATTTCCACCAGAAAAGCTTCCTTTGAACTTGAATTTTGAATTAATAGGATCAAGAAATCTGTAATGATGAGAAACTATAATAAGCCTCAGTACCAACCTTATATTTTTCATCGAAATTCATCTACAGTTTACCCCTAGAATTTATTTTAATTCTTGAACAAAATTATATACAGAGTGTTACAAATTCGTAAATAAGTATGGAAATCTCGGTAAACAATTGTTTTTTTTTTTTTTAATTTCCAATATACCCAAAGGTTTTTTCTATTATAGATAGAAAGCTGAAATTTTCAGCGATTCTTATTCCAGTAGAGAACAATCCCTGAAAATTTCAGCTCATTTGCAGTTATAGTTCCTGAGATAAAATCGTGTTAAGCAATTTGGGGTGATTTATCAATTTTTCAATTTTTCTGAGTGCCTTTTTTCATAGATTTCGGCTTCAAATCTGAGAATAATTGAGTGTATGGAGTTTGGGGGATGTTAATTGAGCATTAGGATACAAAATCTCAACAAAAAAAAAATTGAAATTTTATCGTTTTAGTACGAGGGGTAAACCGCAGGGGAATTTTGGTGTACAATATCGAGGAATTAGAGGAATTAGTGTGGAATTAGAGAAACTACTGGGGAATTAGGGGAATTATCGGGGAATTAGGGGAATTAGTAAGGAAATAGTGGAATTAGTGGGGAATTAGAAGGGAATTACTGGGGAATTAGAGGAAATTAGAAGAAACCAAAAGCAAATTAGTAGATTACGCAACGTCGCATCGGCAACGCGTGATCAAGTGTAGCTGCGTGAGTGAAGCCTATTTCGCTTCAGCTCGGTAAATTTACTTGCTGGTTGGCAACATCAACTGGCAACAGTGGCCTAATAGCCGTCAGCAAATGGTGAAATTATGCCAGATTCCACTGTTTCTAAAATCGAGGCATATAAACCGAGAACAAAAACAAATAAAATAATAAATTTCAAATAATAATCTCAGAGCGAGTGCGTCTCAGTGGTGGAGTGACTGTAGTGCCAATGAGGTGATCAATTTGCATAGATTATTCTATATACAGTAAGTAAATATGTTTTTTCTAAGACTAACAGTAGAAATAGCCTTTATTTTATTGTCCAATTAATCTCATCACAAGCTCTTCTCGCCATGTGGTCAATAAAATTTATTATTCACGTAGGTCAATAATTATAGAAGTAGATAGATAGTGTGCCCTATACCTAACCTCAAATACTAAATTCATTTCAATTCAAGTAAAGTACCTCGACTTATACCTACTTTTAATATTGGGTTGTATCGAGTTGTATTCTTACACTTTTTGCTCTGGGTTACACTTTTTTACACTTATTATTACTTGAGAATAGTGATTAGAAAAATCATACTATTTCAACGATATACCTGATCAATACTGAAATAGTAACAAATTGAAAGTAGGCGGTGGGGTGAAATTGAAAATATTAAGCAATGGATGTTTCTTTTGATGTTCCTAAGGAGTTATTTAAGCGCAATATCAAAAAACAACTTATTTGTGAGAGCTATTTTCGTGGATATTTTGCACGATATTTTATTTAATTTTATTAGGATTCCCATAAGCAGCATATAGGGGTTGTTTCTGGGTAGGGAAGTTTTTTGTTGTTATGGTGTGATTGTCGTTGTTGGGTTTATTGGGAATTATCTCGGAAACTATTAATTATGGGATACTTTTTTTACAGATGAGTGATACTGGTGAACCCGGGAATGGGGATGTTTTTGAAGAGGCGGAAAGGGCACTTAATATTAAAATACCAGAAATTTTGAAAAACTTATTGAAGAGCTGTGGCTATGAAAATGAAGCTTTAATAGCTGGAATGACCAAAGCAACTATAACAGAAATAGAAAAGTTTGCGAGGACTGATTTATTTCAGCTCATCGATGAGGAAGATCGAGAAAAATACTATGGAATATGTATATAGCAAAAATCCTAAAATTTACAAAATGCTACCCGCACACCAACAAGTCCTACTTTGGATGATCGAACATTTCAAAAAGAAAAGAAAATCACACAAAAAAGAAATTCAAGCATCTGCGCCAAGCGAAGCGCCAACTAATCGAGAAGGGCCCCCCAAGAAGAGGTCAAAAACTTCTGTTGAATCTTCAGAATTGTTGAGTGACGAATCCCAAGAGGAAGAACTCCATCCCGAGAACAATGCTAGGGAGATTACCAATCAGAAACCTGTCGTGAACCGAGCTGTGAACTTGACAGACGAGAATGCCTTGATTTTTCGAAATTTAAAGAAATGGGCAAAATCAAAAGCAAAAGCCGATTTATGGGAAACGCTTCAGCATAAATTCGATGATATTAAAATTGTAACTTCACTCGACCAACAAGAGATGTTCTCGAAAGTAACCTGCTTCTGTAACGCGACATACAAACTCCCCAAAATACTTAAACCTGGGAAAAAGCAGAAAAGTTGGATTTACTCAAATTTTCATACACACTTCATGACTAAACATTTCAAAATACAAACCACCTCGGCATTCGATGTATCGACAGAAATTTCAGCACGTCCTCAACAACAGTCCATCACTTCCTATTTGGTAACTAATGATCATGAGATTAATCCTATCCTGAATAAAAAGTCATCAAAAGTTAAAATTCTTGGTAACGTCGTTTTATCTCCTTCCCGAGCTCCTGCCTCACATTCCACCAATACTTTGCCGAAAAAACTGTGTGATGTTTATCTAGACTCAAGGTTTCAATCCGCTACGAGCACTGCTTTCGGCACGGCTTCTGGTACCCTCTCAGAGGCAAACAGCAGCGACCCCACCGAGGACCACACCGGTCTCTTTGAAGCTAACGATAGGGCTTAGACAGTATTGATGAATCAACGAATACCTCATCGAATCAACTGTGCAAAATCGACAACCAAGATATGGATAAAGTACCATCAAAATGGAAAAGACAGAAATATCAGAGGCATGAAAGAGTGAGACGAGCTAGAGAAAACTTATTAGACGACCAAAGTGTAATCACGAATTATTTTTTTATTGCTGAAAAAGTGAGTGAAGTAGTGAGTAGAAATAGTGGACTAGCTGATGAACTTTTGGAGAACATAAGTGAAATAGAAACTGTCCAAAACACTGATAATTCTGTGTCTGAGTTACCGCGATTACTCAAAACATTGCAGGATTTATCACTCAAGAATTCCACTTGCTCAAACAATAGAAACAGATACGATGATGCTACAAAAAAATTCGCAGTATACCTGTTTTATATTGGGGGGAGGTTACTTTATGAAACACTAAAGACAAATTTAGAGAATAGTTTACCTTCAATTTCTACCCTAAATAGATTCTTGGACACTAGAAATGAGCCTCTACAAGAAGGAGGATTTGATTTTAAAGGCCTATTAAAACACTTAACTGATCGAGGTTTACCAAAAATGATTTGGGTATCCGAGGATGGCACTCGCGTAACAGGCAAAATTGAATATGACAACAAATCTAATAATGTAATAGGATTGGTTTTACCATTGAGGGATGGCCTGCCTCAACAAGGTACGTTTCCTGCCACTTCTGCTGAAGCAATCAAGGCATATTTTCAAACCGGAGTAAAAGCAACATATGCTTATGTAATAATGGCACAACCGTTACATGTTGGTGCATCAACATACTGCTTGTCCTTATTCGGAACTGATAATTCATTCACTACTGAACAGGTCACTTTGAGATGGGAATGGATGAAGAAGGAAGCTAAAAAATTTGGCATCACAATTATGGGATTTTCCTCAGACGGCGATACTCGCCTTCTCAGAGCTGTGCGTTTAAATACTGATTTGATTTCCCGTTTAGCTCCTGAATATAAGGAAAGAAACCAAACAAACCCAGAAGATACAGAGGTACTTGATTCATTGCCAGTTCCAGATTGGGAGTGGTACCACTGCAGCATTGAAAAAAATGAAGAATGTTATGTACAGGACACCACCCATATTTTAACAAAAATGCGTACTCGTTTCCTAAAACCTGGAATAAATTTGCCAATTGGGAAATATACTGCCACCTCTGATCATCTTAGACAGTTGATCTTGAAGGTTTCAAAAGACAAACATCTTCTAACAGATTCTGATCTCAGAAGTGAAGACAAGATGAATTTCGCATCGGCAGCAGAAAAAATGTGCAGTTTGATAGTAATTGAACAACTGAAAAAAGAAATTCCACAAAGTGAAGGTAGTGTGGCGTATCTTAAGCTTATGTACTACGTCGAATCGGCGTTCCTAAATTCCAACACAGATTTGCGTACTAAACTATATGACATCTGGTATGTTGTATTTTTTACCAGAATCTGGAGATCCTGGCTTAAATCAGAAAAAAATTATAAAATAACAGACAACTTTTTGACAAGTAACTGTTACCTTTGTATCGAGATTAACGCCCATGCTTTGATTAAACTAATACTCAAGCTTAAAAGCGGTGAGTTGAAACCAGAGATGTTCAGCATCAATATTTTCGGTAGCCAAGCATGTGAATCCTTATTTCGAGCTGCTAGGTCGATGACCTCTACATATTCCACAATAATTAATTTTAGTATAAAGGATATGCTGAACCGAATTGAGAGAATTAAGACAACAATTGATACCATAAACGATCTGAGGGGGACTTTCACATTTCCACGGGAAGAAAAAAGATTAAAAGACAGACTGATGAAAGAAAATTTACCACGTGAAGATGAAATTCTCAATTTGGATATCAAAGCTATAATTGAAGAAGCTCTACAAAATGTCATAGAGGACATGAGATATTTCGGCCTCAATGCAAAAGAAAACGATTGGAAATTTATGCAGGTACCATTGATAAAACGGAAACAAAATATCGGAGTTACACAGGAGAACGTAAACATGAACGAAGACGACGTTGAAGTTGGCGAGAACTGTGAAGAAAATGAAATTGACCATGATGTGGCAAACAAAAATAATATTAGTGATGAGAGCAATATAGTTATGAACGAGGTTATGGACTTAATTTCGGAGAATATTTCCTCGGAGATTTCTAATGAAGATGGCGAAGGTGATACTTTGGAAACGGGTTCTATAAATTTAAAAGACTTTTCCGGAAAAGTGCATGTTGTATCGGAAAAATCACCGTATATTAAAGTAGTTATCGGTGAAAAAACCTCAATTATCAAAAAGTCGTCGTACTGCTGGCTTTTAGATCAGTCCAACGGTAGAGTAAGCACTGGCCGATTAAAAAGATTTATAGGCAGTACAAGGAAAGCACCTCGGAAAACACCTGAGAAATCAGCTTCCAAAAACTCCGAGCCAACCTTGAAAAAGACTAAACAGAAGCTACCCATGGATCAAGCTAGTGGCACAAGCACTGACTCATCCACTGATTGGGACGTGATGGAACTAGACGACTCCGATGATTTGGAAGAGTTTTCAAATGAGATGTTGCCGTGTCAATCAGAAAATTTATCGGAAACTGCCGTACCGGAGATACATTTAGAAAACTATTATGCGGTTTTCTATGACCAATCATGGTTCATTGGTCGAATAATTGAAGATAAAGGAAACGCATATTATAAAATAAAGTTTCTGAAAGCAGAGCTCGACACATTTATTTGGCCCCAAAAAGAAGACATTGATACCGTTTATAAAGATTTTATTTTCTACGGACCTATTAATTTAATTGGTGGAGGCCCATTCGAGTTAAAACGAGCAGACCAAGTTAATATTAAGAGCAGGTATAAGGCATTTAAAAAACAATATTTTTTTATTTTTTTCCAATATTGTTATATGTAGGTACAAGAAACAATCTTTAGTTTTATAATACAAATAATGGGTATTCTTATTTTCTTTTATAAGTTTTTTGATGTGAGAATAAATTGTTCATCTTTTCCAGCTTTTTTATTTTAATACCTACTGCAAACCCAGATATTTAGGCTTGATTTATTTAACACCATATTATGTTGGCCAAGTTTACGTGGTGGATTTGGTGAATTAGTGAGGAATTAGTAAAATTAGGGGAATTACAAGGGAATTAGTGGGAATTAGAGGGGAATTAGAGGGAATTAAAGGGAATTAGAAGGAAATTAGAAGAAATGAGAGGAATTAGAGGAATTAGTAACAATCCTGGGAATTAGTGTACACATTTTTTTCAGCAGTTTACCCCTCGTTTTAGTACAAAAGTAGCTTTCTTATGATTTAGATTTTGGAAAATTATGGAAGGTCAAAACTTTTTTTCTATTATAGATAGAAAGCTGAAACTTTCACTGAATTTCATCCCAATCAAGGGACTACAATCACTGAAAATTTCAGCTCATTTACACTTATAGTTTTTGAGATAAACTCCTGTTAAACAATTTGGGGTGATTTATCAATTTTTCAATTTTTCTGAGTGCCTTTTTTCATAGATTTCGGCTTCAAATCTGAGAATAATTGAGTGTATGGAGTTTGGGGGATGTTAATTGACCATTGGGATACAAAATCTCAACAAAAAAAAATTTGAAATTTTATCGTTTTAGTACAAGGTACCTTATGATTTAGATTTTGGAAAATATTGGAAGGTCATAACTTTTTTTCTATTATAGATAGAAAGCTGAAACTTTCACTAAATTTCATCCCAATCAAGGGACTACAATCACTGAAAATTTCAGCTCATTTACACTTATAGTTTTTGAGATAAACTCCTGTTAAACAATTTGGGGTGATTTATCAATTTTTCAATTTTTCTGAGTGCCTTTTTTCATAGATTTCGGCTTCAAATCTGAGAATAATTTAGTGTATGGAGTTTGGGGGATGTTAATTGACCATTGGGATACAAAATCTTAGCAAAAAAAAAATTTGAAATTTTATCGTTTTAGTACAAAAGCTACCTTATGATTTAGATTTTGGAAAACTTTGCAAGGTCATAACTTTTTTTCTATTAAAGATAGAACGCTGAAACTTTCAATGAAGTATAATTGATTCCGATTCGTTCGAATGTTAATGGAAATATGGCAAATTTTCTCAACCTCATCATGATTCAAAAAAATTTAGAACCAGAAAATTAAATTTTCTTTTCTCTTGAAAATTGCGTAATTTTGCCCCAATTTAACTAACCCTGTATCTTTCATAATTAACGAAATCTTCATACTTATTTGTGAATTTGCAACACCCTGTATGTATGATGTATTCCTGACATTAAAAATTCAAATCTGACCTTGTTCTGGGCGTCGCCTACGGTACTTTTAACACCTTAAAGGATGTTAAAAACATCTATCGTTTTTACACCAATTCGAAAATGAATCAGTAAAAATAATCTAACTTTAAACTAACCTAAATGCTTACCTGATATAAGGTAGGTAACTAAAATCTAAATATGGAGATTGGGCTATATAGTCATTCGATAGTTCCTCTGGATTTGGAATAAAAAACCGGAAAACTGAGCGTGTCCAAAACCAAAAACCTTGTCAAAGTAGGCTGGTCGTCTTAGAAGGCCTTGGAACTTGCAGTTTCTTGAAAAAACGCTGGCATTTGGAATCATCAGATGTTGTTTCCATTGGACAATTTTGATCTTCATGTGGAAATTCCATTGGTAAATTTAGCATTAATTAATAATTTTATGAATTTATTGTTTTCTTCTCAAATTTCCATTGTTGTTTTTCTTTATAGCATCATCAAGACAAACTTCTTCAATTATTCTACTGTCATCTTATGTTTTACATTAGCCTTTCTTATGGAATGTCTTTGGACTTTGGAAAATTTTAGAGGCATCTGAACACATATTTGTTTGGCATCAAAGTGGGAAAATAGGGTCACAGGAAATAGTCATCCAGGCTCATACGTGAGATCCTCATCTCATCAGTCAAATGACTGGTCATTGGTCTATAATAGATGGCATTCAATGGTGGATGGTTTTTCGGAATCTCTTGGTAGATTAAATTTCTTTGGAACATTCTTGTCCTAAAGGTCACTTTGTTTTTTCAATAGATCAATTATTAGGAATTCTGGATCAATTCTGAGTTAGATGCATACAATGATGTGATGATTCTCTCCATTTAAAGCTTCTTTAAGATTTTTCTTTTGCCCATTGATTTTGGTGGGAATTTTTAACAAAAATTCTGGTCTTCTTTAGGTTGACGTCAACATTTATCTTCTTTCTCTTCTCAATTTATCCGCATTGAAATTGGGTCTTCTCTTCCACAACTTTTTTGAAGTTTCACAAAAAATAAATCAGTCCTCACTTTGAATTGTCTTTTTAGAAAAAAAAACACACACACGAAATATGTACAAGAAAAACGCTCCAGTAGCCCAATCTCCAATAATAGTTCCTTGTACTAGCCGCTATCTTAATCCGATACTAACCTTGGAGGGAGGAGCTTCCATTTTTCTTCTTTTATTATCTGAAATAATAAATTAATATTGAAAACTGCTCTACTAAAATATAACTATTACCTCTTTCATTGTCCAAATCCTGTATGTTCTTGGATAAATTGCCAGATGAACCAGCACTTTCGCGTTCGCTCATATAATAACTACTGTTTCTTTCCTCATAAAATTTGTCCTGTCTTTCTGTTGAATAACGCTCTTCTTTTGGGCTCATTATTTCAATATACCTTGCTTCCTAAAAATAAAAGTAATTTTATAATATGGTCCCATCAAAAATAATAAATAATTACTTTGTGTTCTCTTCTACTTTGTTCTTCTTGCTCTCTTTTGATTTCTTTTTCTAGTTCGATTAGACGTTTTTCTTCTTTCCTAGAATATTTTTCCCTAGATTGATCTCTTGGAGGTTTCTCGTCACGTCGTTCTTTTTCTACGCTCCTATAATAAAAGAATGCATATAAAATTTAACAATATACATAAAAAAAAATTACTCACTGATTTTCTATATTTCCAGAATTGTTAGTTATTCGTTGTGGTTTGGTATCTTCCATTGAAATGCGGATTGGTTTTTTGTCTTGAAATTCCTTTGAAACTAAAAATAATATTTTCATCATTATGATTATTTTATTTATTGAAATCTCTTACTTTTTGAATCACCATTTTGCTTGATTGCATCTTTTGTACTTGTTGAAGGTGTATCCTGATTAGCTTTTACAGTCTTATCTTTATCTGCCAGTAAATGAAAATCGTTTTCCTTGACCATATGCCCTCCACTCACCCTTTGCTTCAATTGTCCCAAATAACTTGTGGAAAGTGTGTACAAGTCTTGCCTGTTATTTTTCTCTTCGTCTCTTACTTTTTCAACTCTTTTTTCCAAAAATTGAGCCAATTTAAGCAAAATGGGGAAAAACGGTATAATTTTAATCAAAATAGTTAAAGAATTCCTTATTTGTACATAATCTTTGGACTCGAGACAAGTTACAACGGCTTTGGCCATTTTATAGTGCCACTTATGTACTACGTGCCTGTAATTTTCATAGCCAACATTATCCAAATTGTCAGCAGTGTGATTGCTGACCCTACAAATAAATTAATAAAAACTAAAACAACCAACCAAAATTACAAAAAAATTACCTGAATTTGGTCATAAATCCTGGATAGTTTGCGCATTCTTTTACAAAAACATCCTTAGATCTGTGCCATTTCATGACGATTTCGAGCATTGCGTATAAAAATCTACCATATCTCAAGGCTTCATTTTCAGTGCAAGATATTATCGAGTATGTGACATCACAAAAGATTCGGTCAAAACACAATAAAGTGGAGAAATATGGCGTTTTTAGCATATGAATGGTGTGAACGAATTGAGCGCAATAAATGGCGTCAATTTGAGTGAAAGTACATCTAGGGAATAAACAAAGTTGTAAAAATCTAGTTATTGATTCGGTTTTGGCCGTTCTGCCTGTTCTTGAAGGAAACCAGCTTTCACTTTCTTGCTTTAGTCTATATAAAACTTTTTCTATGTGCTCTGTTTGCTTCTTTTTTTCATCTAGCAATTTCTCAATCAGGGATAGAAAACGTTCTTGTTCTTTTTTGCCTTTGATCTGTTCCAACGCTGTTGCCGCTTGTTGCTTAGTTTTATCAATTACTTGCTGATAAACATCCTCAGGCACATACAAATCGTACATAGTCAAAGACCAAAAAGTTGCCAAAAATTGCGGAGTTATATCTTCCCAGACGTTGGGAGGATGAAGCGGCAACAACGAACTGTACACAGGTTTCATAACTTCTTGAACTGCTTCATAGTATTTTTGGTTTTTAACAGGCTGGGACATTTTTTTGTAGTTTGGGTCAAGTTTACGTAAAACGTCGTATTTTTGATTGATGGAATGGTTAAACATGGGTCTGGCCAAGAAAAATGCCACTTCGGTAGGTATATGATAGTTCAACAACATGCTTTGGATACTTGGTAGTTTACTGATGTACTCCTCTACAGTTAAAGTTGAGCCCAGAAAAGTGCCAAATTGCACTAGAGTGTCTTGGCATTGGTCAGATAATTTGCCTACTAGTTTGAGATGACTTTTTTCAGTTTCCTTGTAAATGACACAGTAGTTTTGTTGGGCCATTAGTAAACACAGGGCTACAGCTAAATCGTTTTCGTTCATTGCATCTTTGAGTCGTAGAGAGGATTTTTTAGTGTTGCGAATTTGGCTAAAGTAACCAGCCTAGAATAAAAATGAGGATTTTGAATCTATTGAGATACTTTTGGCTTATGATCTTACCTCTCCTTTAAGTAGTTCCCCTCCTGACATTGCAATAAGTTGGTCCATAGTAGAATCTTCATTGAAATCCACTCCTGCCATTTTTTGTACTACTTCTTTTAAAATAAGCAGGTCCAGACTAAAATAATTAATGATTTATTTGTTACTGCATTTCTAACAAGATACATAAAATGAAAAGCAACATTACACATTATACCGAGCATTATACAATAGTACATTATATACCTAGGTAGAGATGTTGGTCAGGTTTTTATATACACTATCAATGATTCTCTCCCCAAATATCAGATCGCCGCCTAATAAGTTTCACTTCAAAAGTTTCATATATTTTTGCCAATTTGTCAAAAACTAGTGGACTAAAATATACAGTGTATTATATCATTGTAATCGGAATAAGATATTCTATCAAACACATATCTAATATACAGGGTGTTCCATTTAAAAAAATATAATGTTGGCTTATATGTCAGAAAATTGATAGTGTTTTGTTTTATAGGTAACTTGAAAAAAAACTTGGCTACTAACCCTACATTTTGTTTTTTTATTTACCTTGATACCTTCAAAAACAAAAAAGTTACAGCGAATTAAAATGTTATCAAGATAAATTGAACGCACGGTACATACAGGAACCTCCTTTTTTTCAAATTGACAGTTTGATACTGAACCAATAGAAACCTGTTACGTTATGACAATATCCTTGCGTCATGACGTCATTTTCATTATTGACCTAGGTATTTTTTCACTCACTATTTTCATCATTAACCTAGGGAGAGAAATTCAATTTTTTCCCAGAAAAATTGATGGAATAATGACTACTTCTCAGGTTAGTGGTAAAAAAAACTACTTTTCGCACTGGTGCGTGACATTTTATAATATCTTCTAAAAGGTGCGTAATGTAAGTACTTTACGCGCGGTAGTGGAAAAAAACAATTATTGCGCCTTCACTTACAGTCGGGAATGAGATGTTGTACCCATACTTATACAGCGTGGTCCATTTAAATTGAGACATTTCAATATCTCGAAAATGGCGCGTTTTTGAAAAAAAAAGTTCAATAATGTCTTAAGTTTAATGGCCCATCCTGTATACCTATTGTATATCCTGTGCTAGAAACTTAAAATTACCAATTTTTCATTGAATATGAGAATTTTGCGACTAAATAAAAGAAAAAGTAGTCTGTTTTTTTTTTTTTTAAAGATAATTTCCCAAGTCAAAAATTTAGTAACTATGTTGGCAACACAAGCCTTCTCTACACAAAAAATTTGAAAGCATCGACAATTTAACATTGTTTTGCCAACATAATGTCATTTTGACTTTTATCTTAAAAAAAAAAACAGACTTTAAAAATTCCGGTATTTCCATTTCTACCCTTTGCGAACGAAAATAAAAAGTTTCCTCAAAAAGGCAAAAAGGGGATAATTCCATCAAGCTGGCAACACTGTGGCTGACTCGTTATCATACACAAGGATATCAACAAAGCATTTGATAGGTTGGATATAAACCCCGCTCCTTTCCAATCAGATGCGAGTGATATCAGCAGGGCATTCAATTGGTTAGTTGAGCCCCGCCCCTTTCCGGGGTTTATGTATCGTCAAGGTATTTGATTGGTTGTTTCCTCTTCAACCCTTTCCAATGGCCCCGGCCCACCTACAATGACTAAACCTTTTCAAATAGAAATTCGGTACCGCCGCCATATTCTTGCAAATTTTGAATATGAATATAGAAGTTAGCCACGCCCCTGCCGCCATATTTTTGCAAATTTTTTGATGTTTACTCAGGTATTATTATTAATATTATTATTATCTAAGTATATATTTATTTATTCTTTATTTTTCAATTTTTCCATCTCATATTTTGTCTATTCCCGGATCTTGAATTTTCGTTTTCTTCTTAATTTTTCTAATGGCCATTTCCACCAACTATTTTAGGAAAGCCCTAACAATAGGTATGCCTTAAACTGACATTTCTCCATGTAAAAATGTCATTTTAGGGAATACTTATCGTTAGGGCTCCCCAAAAATAGTTGAGGTTTGTAATGCATGATGCGTGAGGTATATAATGACTTTCTCTACTGAGGAATATATAGATTTTTTTTTACTACTGCTATGAAATTGAACCAATAAAAACATGACAATATCCTTGCGTCATGACGTTATTTTCATTATTTACCTAGGTATTTTTTAATTATTTTCATTATTAACCTAGGGAGAGAAATTCAATTTTTTCCTAGAAAAATAGATTGGATAATGACTATTTCTCAGGTTAGTAGTAAAGTACCATTGTTGAAATCGCAATGTACATAGAAATAAAGAAGAGGAAAAAGTTCTCACCTTTTTTGTGCTTTGAGTTGATTGGCTACATACTGCAACAGTCCTGTAAGTTCTATAGAATATTTCTTATAAACAGCGCCACAAAAACAAGACAAACTTTGCAGCCAACTGGAAATTGAAGTACTGTCGTGTTTCACCCTAAAAAAAAAATTCATTAATCGATTCAATTATAAAAAATCACACTTACCTTTTCTTATCAGCCATAGCTAAATTTTCAACTAAGCAATACCCCAAAACATCATAAGACAAACTGGTCAAATACTTCAAAGAATCAACCACAGGATTAATTAAATTATTGTAAACCTGAATTTGCAACAGCACATAATCAAATAAAAACCCAGGAGAGCAATGGGTCAATTTGCCTATCAGCCTTCCCACAGGTTTTATATTTTCCTTACTAACTCTTTTCATAATATTTTTAATTTTCTTTTCGGCATCGCCACGCCTTCTCATTAGTTCAGGGTATGCTGAAAAGGTGTCGTTTTTCCATCTCGAATACAAGCAATATCTAAAAACATTATTTATTAAAAATCATTTACAAATAATACATAATTCTACCTTATCTGATATGGATATATTTTAATTAAACTCCATATTTCTTCAGAAATGCAACAATTACAATCCAAATAGGACAAAGAAGGAAATATAGTTATATCCAATATGGAAACTATATCGTGATATAAAGGGGATGATGTTCCAGCTTCTTGCAATGCTGCCTTGAATAATCGAATGATTTTACCTTAAAACAAACAATTCTCATAAAAAATCAAAAGCTTTTATAGAAAAAAATTACTCAATAAAACAGCATCATAATGCAATGATGAACCCAAAGTCAGCAGCATAGGTTTAACAGTTATTTTAATATCCTCAAAAGTTGTCACTTGAGGTGGAGCCAAAGGATTTTCATGTTTCTTTACTGGTTTCCGCTTCACATCAGGCCCCAACATACAATATCTTAAAAACAATTAATTAATAATATTTCAAAACCAATTTGTTATACTTACTTTGAAAACAGAGGTTCAATAAGGCTGTGTAATAACTGGCACAAAGCCACCGCAACAGGTTCATATCCCATTGAATAATGCTCGGGCAATAAATCTATAATGATTTTTGCGTGTTTCCAGTCTCCAATTAACAATAAAGCTTCACATAGCTTCAATTTTTGATTCCCTGCATGAATATCTTCTATTGTATCCTGGTCTTCATTTTCTTCTTCTTTATTATTGTTAGTTGATATAATTTGTAGTTTTCTCACATACTCTGCAGCATCTTTTATAGCCTTTTCGCAATCCTTTTCTACCACTTTATCATCAGGCATTAGTTTGCAGTATATATTTTCCAGATTGATTAAATTATGTTGCAGTAAATGTGCAATTAGAATGTAAAATGTTGCTGGAATTTCTTCATCTGAGTTTTTTAAAAATGCTAATTTAGTGCATAAGACTTCGCTAATAATCGAAGAATCATTTATATAGGATTTGATTAAAGGTACAAATATATGAGCATCTTTGGGTTTGTTTTCAAAACTTTCTAAAATAATATCTAGAACTCTGTTGGGGTCCAAATTGAAGCATCCTATCAAAGAATGTACAACATCAATTAGATTTGTATTTCCAGAAAACGATTTATTTAATTCTGTTTGTAATTTGGCATATCCTTCACATTCTTCTCTAAACAAATTGAATTTTCTTTGTTTGTAATAGAGTTTTGTTTTAATTTTGATGAATTTTGAGTAAAAGGTGCGAGATTTTAATAGCCCGACTTCTTGTAAAGTTTCAATTTCCATTCTTTCCTTGATAAGTTTGTCTGATAAGAACTTTTCGCTGGCTTTTACGATTGCGCAAAAATTCGCGCGATATTTCGATTCTTCCCCGTCCATTTGTGAACTTAGACTGTCCGCTGCATTTAACACGTCACAAATAACTGTTGCGACGTTTTTGTGAAGAGCCTGTTGATTGGAAAATGTATTGTGATGAATTTATTGTAAATTTTTGGATACTTACTGCTAATTCTTGTAAAACCATTGTAATAGCGTGCTTTTTCAAATCGCCTTTGATTCCTTTATCCACCAATTGGGTGAGGTATAAAGTTAGAGGATGCAGATGGCCCTTGTCAAAAACTGGAGTAGTACCATCAGGTTTTAGACTTTTTAAACATAATTTCATGCTGAAATAGAACAAGTTTCTAGCTTCAACAACTTCTAGCTGATAGTTTTTGAAATTTTTTCCTTCATTCAAGAATTTATAAGGAAAATTATTAATTTCAATGCAGCTTTAGAATGTTTCATAAGATGCTGTCATAGAGGAATCATGGGAAAAGCAAGGAAAGGAGAATTTAAAAGAAATTCAAAAATAGGATAAAGTTGAAGTAAATGGTAAATTTATCTTGTAGATAGTTACCAGCAAGTTTATCTGAAGATGAATAAACCGAGCCTCATGTATACAAAATTTCTAGAAAATATAGTTTTGGAAATAGTTTTAGTTGATTTTGATTATGTGAAAGAGAATTTTTGCAGAAAATGCTAATTTACATTTATTTTCGACATGTTTTTTTTTTCCAACTTCATCATAGAAAATCTGGTACACCTAGGAAAAGTTTTGTAAAGCTATAAGCTTCAATTTGATTCGAATGCGTTATTTGGGCCTAATTTTTATCAAGAAGTAGTGAAATATTCCAGAAAATGAAAAGAAAATTCTATTTGACAATTATTATAAGTACCTTTGGTCATAGGTATAATGTAAATTGTAGAGTAAAGTTAGCTTGTTGTGTATAATCTTTAGAATCAAAGAAATCGGCTTCAAATCTCACAAGAGAAAAAGGAAAGTTAGGAGTTCATTATAATGAAATTTCACATTGATCCAGTGCAAAACAATGACATAGGAAAATCTAGAAGAATCAACTTCCAATAATTGAAATAATGAAAATACCGAGAAAAATACACTCTATCAAATTTTGATATTTTTTAGAAAAACAAATTGAGGGAAAATTTTGAAACTTCTGGAGTAAAAACAGGAAGGTTAAAAGTTTATTTTAATAAAATTTCAAATTGATCTAGTGGAAAACAACGACCTAAGAAATTCTGACACAAAATCTCAACAAAAAAAAATTGAATTTTCATTTTAGTACTGAGGTAGCTTTCAAAAGACTACAATCCCTGAAAATTTCAGCTCATTTGCACTTATAGTTTCTGAGATAAAATCGTATTAAGCAATTTGGGGTGATTTATCAATTTTTCAATTTTTCTGAGTGCCTTTTTTCATAGATTTCGGCTTCAAATCTGAGAATAATTTAGTGTATGGAGTTTGGGGTATGTTGATTCACCATTAGGATACAAAATCTTGACAAAAAAAATTTCAAATTTCATCCATTTTAGTAAGAAGGTACCCCTCTTATGATTTTTTTGGAAAACTTTGAAAGGTCATAACTTTTTTTCTATTAAGATAGAAAGCTGAAACTTTCACTGAATTTTATCCCTTCCAAAGGACTACAATCCCAGAAAATTTCAGCTCATTTGCACTTATAGTTCCTGAGATAAAATCGTGTTAAGCAATTTGGGGTAATTTATTAGTTTTACAATTTTTCTGAGTGCCTTTTTTCATAGATTTCGGCTTCAAATCTGAGAATAATTTAGTGTATGGAGTTTGGGGAATGTTGATTGACCATTAGGATACAAAATCTTGATAAAAAAAAAATTGAAATTTTATCGTTTTAAGTAGTAAGAAGGTACCTTATGATTTAGACTTTGGAAAATTTTGAAAGGTCATAACTTTTTTTCTATTATAGATGGAAAGCTGAAATTTTCAACGATTCTTATCCCGGTAGAGGACTACAATCCCTGAAAATTTCAGCTCATTTGGACTTATAGTTCCAGAAATAAAATCGTGTTAAGCAATTTGGGGTGATTAATCAATTTTTCAGTTGTTCTGAGTGCCTTTTTTCATAGAATCTGGCTCCAAATCTCAAAATAATTTAGTGTATGAAGTTTGGGGAATCCCAAAAGACCATTAGGACGTAAAATCTCAATAACAAAAATTTGAAATTTCATCGTTTTATTACTGAGATAGCTTAACTTAACTTAGCTACCTAAGTATCTTATAATTTAGATTTTGGAAAACTTTGAAAGGTCATAACCGGGGGGCGGTCAACTTCTTCAAAATGTGTACACCGATTTAAAATCACTCTTGATTTTACCTGATTTAACAGATTTGATCGGATTTAAGAGATTTTTATTCAGACCTTAACTGATTTAAGGTGATTTAAGGTAATTTAAAGATTTATTGGATCATTTAAAAAGATTTCAGCTGATTTAAGAAAATTTAAATGGATTAAAGATTTTTTTAAGATTTGAACCTCGATTTGAACTGATTTAACCTGGGATGATTCAAGGTAATTAATTTAATCCTGAGAAGATGAAAATGTATCTAATAACCAGATATTTTGGTGCTAGTGGGTACTCTCGCTCTCATAATAGTCCAATTTAAATTTTGAACTAATAAAAAAAAATCTAAAACTAATAAAGTTTGTGAGGCTTTTGCGACCCAGGTTTATTGATAAGGTGTTTTTCTACTCGCGTGCGCAAAGTAATCACTTTGCACACTCAATTGGACCAGCCTGTACTGCTAGGAATTTGTAGAATTTTTGATATTTAGGAGACTCCTATGAAAATATTCTAGCTGGTATTCTAGAAATTCCAGAAGATGTTAAAAGAATTTTGGGGATTTAATTTAAAAGACAATCTGAGGAATTCCAATAGATTCTAAACGATTTTGATTTGATTGATTTTTCTAATATTTTAACAATCCAAAGTCTACTTTTTTAAGATACTCGTAGAAAAAATATTGTTCCTTACACTTGCGCAAAGCGTCTTTCCCGCACTCAAAGCTTATCCAAACTCCGCTTCGCGTCGTTCGTCTAACTGCTTTTTGCACTTTGCGCACTTGTTAGGAAAATAACTATTTTATTCGGGCTTAATGGCCATCGTAAGTTGGAATTTCTTCCTTTTTCTTAGGAAGAAATTCCAACTTACGACGGCCATTTAGCCTAAATGAGAATACCCGAGAACACACACGCGCAAGCCGCAAACGAATATAAACGATTGCACCTCGAGGTTTGTCGAGTTGGAGTCGCCCAAAGTTTGCGCGGGATTTTAACAATTTTTTTATCGATTTGAGATGATTTATGGAGATTTATGAAGATTTATGAAGATTTAAAAGGATTTAAAGAGATTTAACGAGATATAAAAATATTTGACGAGATATGGAAAGATTTAAAGGGATTTAAACAGATTTACCTAGATTTAAAAAGATTTAAAGGGATTGTAAGAGATTTAAGAAAATTTAAATTGATCTGACCTGATTTAACATGATTTGATGATTTATGAAAAAATTAAGGTGATTTAAGGAAATTTATTTAGGGATTTAAGTAAAGTGTTCTGGATCGCAGATTTTTAGGGATTTAATTGATTTAAAAAGATTTGAGAGGGATTTAAAGAGATTTGAAGGGATTTAACCTCATTTAATCTGATTTAGAGCAACACAAGATGATTTATGTGATTTAATAAGGGATTTAAAGTGATTTACTTAAGTCCATTTGTACACTGATTTAACAGTTAACCGCTTTTTTCCTATTATAGATGGAAAGCTGAAATTTTCAGCGATTCTTATCCCAGTAGAGGACTACAATCTCGAAAAATTTCAGCTCCTTTGGACTTATGGTTCCAGAAATAAAGTCTTGTTAAGCAATTTGTGGTGATTTATTTTATATTTATTATAATTTGATTTTTATTTATTTTTATTTTTATTTATTTGATCATACATACTTACAAGTTTTGATTCACAATAAGTTGTAAGGATTTGCTCTTAATTAAGTTCATATTAAACAAGATTTATTTTGTAGCACCTAGATGTTATAAACATCTGTATGTGCTGTAAATGTAGGTACCCAATATTTTTAATTTAATGTTAGGGATATGTTATACAATTAAAGAGAATCAAAAAATCGAAAAAAAAAACATCACAAATACTTAGACGGTCGTATGGAGTTTGCAGGGTTGGCAAAAACCCAAGTTTTTGAAAATTTCTATTGGAATTTTTGGTTTTTGTGACACTTTTTGTGTTTTTGTAGGGTTTTTATGTTTTTGCCTTCCACATAACCCCAAACTCTGAACTCCACTCAAAATTGCATATGAGACTATCCAAGATGCTGTCAAACTTGAATTAAAATGTCCGCCAAGATGCACACAATCCTTTGTTTGTCATGTGTTTTGGATAGGCTGACTATTCAAGGTGCTGTCAAACTAAAATTAAAATGTCCGCCAAGAGGCACACAAACCATTGCTTGTCAAAGTCACGTGTTTTGGATAGGCTAATTAGAAAAAGTAAAGAAACTTGTTAGGATTATGAAACTTTCCCAATATGAAAATGATGCCAAAGACTAATGTTCCCTTTTTTTAGTTACGTAATTACAAGTAGTTATCTAAAGAAAAGTTCCTTTAAAAATTGTTTGATAAATATTATCTGTCTATTTTTCCTTGGAAGATTTTTTTATTTTGTTTTAAAATGTGGATAATCGTAGATTTTTCATTGATTTTGTCACTATGGTAGGAATGAGATCGAGAATGAGAAGTTTTTTATTAATTTTTTTTCCAAATAAGGGCAGTTAATTAGATGAAATAGGTTTTTGTGTATGCGAACCCTGAGTTTGGGGAATTCCAAAGGACGCATTAGGGCACAAAAATTAATTTCCAATAACCTAAATAATGAAAATACACTCGAGTCACATTTTCATATTTTTTTGGAAAAACAAGTTGAGGCAAAATTTTGAAACTTCTAGAGCACAAAAGGGAAGAATAGGAGTTCATTATACTAAAATTTCAAATTGATCCAGTGGAAATCAACAACATAATAAATTGTAGAAAAATCAACTTCCAATAATTCAAATGATGAAGATACACCACTCTTGTCACATTTTGATATTTTATAGAAAAACAAGTTGATGGAACATTTTGGAGTAGAAAGAGGAAGGCGAGATGCATGTTAATCACTGTAGTTTTAAATTTGTATCCATGTTACCAGTGATTACCTCTGATTAAAGGATAATTATGGGTCAATTCTGGGCAAATCTATAAGCAAATCTTTACTGAAGAGGACACTTATGTTCCTCTGTCCGGAGTGTCGTGATGCATTTAAGTCAGCCCCCATGGTTATAAGGAGGGTTAAAGAGCTGCAAAAAGAGGTGGATACTCTCAATATTGAAATACAAAATCTGAAAACTAAACCAGCTGCTAATATTGAAGAGATTTTGTTAGAAGGACGTGAGCGCGCAATGAGAGCGAATAATTTAATGGTATTTGGTACCCAAGAATCTGCTGAGAATATTCTTCAAAGCAGAATTGAGTATGACATGAAAATAGCAAAAGAAGTCTTCACTGCTCTTGGCTTCCAGGATGAAATTGCTGCTATTAGCAAAGTCATCCGTGTGGGTCAGAAAAGGGCTGATGGAAAGCCTAGACCGTTGAAGTTAATATGCAATAATACTGATATCATTAGAAAGACCATTCGATGCAAACAGAAACTGGCGTCCAGTGCTTACAAAATAGCATATGATTGTACAAAAATGCAGCAGGCTGCCTACAAAGAAGCTCGTGAAGAACTTGCAAGAAGAAAGGATGTAGGGGAAGACCTAGTCATCAGATATATTAAAGGTATGCCAGTGGTAGTCACTAAAAAGGCAAGCAATCAGGAAAACTAACTACCTCCCCATTAATGGTATACTATCAAAATGTCAGTGGCCTTCGTACAAGGATTGAGCTTCTGAAATTAGCAGTAAATAGTTCTTCATATGATATTATTGTACTAGTCGAAAGTAATTTATGTGATAACTTCATGGACAGTGAGCTAGAGTGCTGTGATTTTAATTTATTCCGCTTGGATCGGTCTCATCTTACTAGTCAAAAATCTAGCGGCGGTGGTATACTTATATACATTAGGAAATCAATCAGCTCTATGAGAGTTTACATAAACCAGCACAATGTAGAACAGCTGTTTGTCGCATGTAGCTTCCATGGGAACAAATTTGTGATTGCTGGGGTATACATACCACCCAACATGCCAAATATTTACTACAACATGCACTGTGAGTCTGTGGAGCATGTTCTTGAGTCTTGCAAATCTCAAAAAATGTATATTTTTGGTGACTACAATCTACCTGAGGCAAGTTGGTCGAATGATGGATTTGGAGTGAGAGTTGACTGTCCAGCTGCATCCGCGGCTATTCAGGTTGCTCAATCTTTTGGTTTCTTGCAATTTTTTCAATGTATTAATATTCCTAATCATAGAAATGTGTTCCTAGATTTGATGTTTTCTAATGATAGCAACGTTGTAGTTAGTTTAGCTAGGGATATTATTTTTGATAATAGTTTACATCATGTTAGCTACGAATGCTGTTTAATTATGGGTAAAAGTCAGGGAAGTAAAGGCCTTCAGCTTCTTGATCTCTACCATGATTTCCGTAACGCTGATTTTCTGGGATTGAACAATTTTCTAGCTAGTATAAACTGGGAGCAATGCCTTTCACATAATGAGATTAATTTAGCTTTGGATTCTTTTTATGAAATTCTCGAGATGGGTATTGCTCTATATGTTCCTTTAAAAAAATATCACACAAGCACATTTCCAAAATGGTTTTCACAAGAGCTTCGAAGTCTTACGTTCCAGAAAAAGATTGCTCATAAAGCTTATAATAATTCTAAATCTCCTCTTGATTATGTGTGGTTTTCAGGGTTGCGTTCGGAGTGTAAGAGGGTTCGAGAAATATGTTGGGCTCAATACCTTAATAATGTTGATAATGAATTTAAAGCTAATCCAAAATATTTCTGGACATACATAAGGAACTTAAAAAGTTCGCACACCCTTCCTCAATCAATGTTTTATAATGGTCGTTTGGCGGAAAATGGCCAAGATATTGTGGACTTGTTTAAACAATATTTTGAGACAGTTTACACTCCTAGCAATCTTGATTTGGAGGGGATAGTTTCTGAAACGTCTGACGTGAGTTCCGAGTGCTTCAATTTTTCTCATGTTTCCATAGAAGATATTTTTAATAAGATATGTAATCTCCCAAATAAAAATACAAAAGGTCCGGATGGAATACCTAATATAATCCTAAAAAAGTCTATATGTTTATTAGTCAAGCCATTGCATGTCCTGTTCAAGAGATCCTTAGATTCTTGTTTCTACCCGGACAAATGGAAACACAGTTTTATTGTACCTATATATAAGAGTGGAGAAATAAACAATGTCACCAACTACAGAAGTGTGTGTATACAGTCATCCATAGCAAAGCTATTTGACAGTTTAATGGGAGATCAGCTTAAGTGGATTAGTCGAAGTCTGATAAATAGTAATCAGCATGGTTTTTGTTCTGGCCGGTCTACCACAACCAACTTGCTTCTATATCAAAATAAAATAATCTCTGCTTTAGAAAATTTCAATCAGGTTGATGCGATTTATACAGATTTTTCTAAAGCTTTTGATCGGGTAGACCACCAGATACTCTTAAAGAAGTTTTTCAATATGGGCTTTGGTATCAAATCAGTTAAGTGGGCTAGTAGTTTTCTGTCGGGTCACCTGCAGATGGTCAAAATTGGTTCTTTTCAATCAGATACTATTAATGTCACCTCAGGAGTTCCCCAAGGGGGCCACTGTTCTCCTTTGCTTTTTGATCTTTTTGTTAACAGCATATTTGAGTGTTTTGAGAACAGTGACGGGCTGGCATTTGCAGATGATTTTAAAGCATATAGAATCATAAATTGTATGGATGATCAACGGCTTTTGCAGGACGATCTTGACAGGCTGACGGGCTGGTGCACAGACAACAAGCTTTATCTGAATGTCAACAAATGTTGTTTTATTAGTTTTTTCAAAGGCAAGAAAAAATTTGACACTTCCTATACATTAAATGGCGAAACTCTGACTTATGTCTCCAAGGTTAAAGATTTGGGGGTATTATTTGATGAAAGTTTGAGTTTTGTAGGTCACATTCACAATCTCACAGTGAGTTCGTCTAAACTATTGGGTTTTGTTTTAAGACACTGTAAAAACTTTTCACTTGAAACTGCTAGGAGTGTCTATTGTTCTTTGGTGCGTTCGAAGCTGGAATATGCTTCAGTAGTATGGTCACCATATCATGCAGTTCACAAAGCAACTATTGAACAGATTCAGCACAAATTTCTAAGACATTGTGCATTCAGATTAGGACTTGTGATTGTTGATCATGATTATGCTGCCATTGAAAATCAGCTGAAAGTGAAAACCCTTTCTAACCGGAGAAACTCTGCTGGAATGATTTTTGTTTGCAAGTTGGTCAATGGTATGATTGATTCTGCTGATCTCCTGCTATGCATAAATATAGACACACCGACTAGAAATAGAAGAGGCGATTTTGTGTCTTTTAACATTCCCTATCATCGTACTAACTATGGTCAAAACTCACCAATAGATAGATATTGTAAGTTAATTAATTATTATCACATAGAAATATTTGGTTTAACTTTGTCTCAATTTCGAAATCATTTGTATAGGATTACTTTTTAGTATGTAAATGAAACTCTGAAGTGATACATATTTTTAGATTTAATTCATAACAATCTAGAGTCATAACCATTTTTGTTGTATATTATAACTATTAATGGGGGTTACCCGTAAATAAATAAATAAATAAATACTTTTCTCTATAAGTTTTATAAGGGACAATTTGCAATAATTCCTATTGCTTACAGAAAATCATAAATATTTCTGGTCCAGTGTTTTAGCAATCAAATGCGTCATACAATTTGTGTTTGTGTGGTTAATAAGACCATTAAATAAAGTATCACAAAATGCCAATTTTACAATATTATTACCGTAAAAGTTACAGATCATCGAAAAGCTATTTATAGAAATTTTACCAAGAATTGACCAATATAATATAAAGTATAAAATTACAAATTGTAAATTTGAATTCTTGAATACCTAAATGTTTCTAGAAAAAAATAAAGTTTAATTATTCTAGCAAAACAAGATCAAGAAGGTATTTTATCTTTAATCTATGCAAAAAAAAAACCTAAGTACTTATTTCTTATGGAAAGAGGCTCTTGTATGTATGGTATTTTTACCAAAAATGTATATTGGAGAAAAAGTAGGCAGGAGATTTTTAGGTTGGAGCTTCAAGGGACTTGATGTTTAAGCTCCTATTGAAAGCCCCCTTATATTATAATATAGAAATTAAGGTAAAATGGCAAAAATTATATATTTTTCAAATTCCTAACCTTGGTTGTTTGATTATAGAGAAATTTAAAAGAAACTTACTATTCCTGTTTGCCAGTCTTGTCCCAGTTTTCCCAAATATCATTCGGGATACGATGAGAAGTCATTTTCATCCACAATAATCGAGAAAATTGCGGACGAAATTAATAAAAATTGCAAAAAACAACAAGAACCAAGCACCTATCAAATTAACAACGTGAACCATCAACCAACGCATTAAAATTCTTCTTTTTTTATGTGGATTTGTCTGGCGTTTGCTCCTTAGGGTAAGTCTTTTTCTCAACGGAGCGATGTCTTTCTTTGTCTAGTACATAGGAAATCGAAATGACTGATAAATAATGGTGGACTGTCAACAGTGTCAACGTTATGGCAGTTGAACTCAAATAAAAATAAAAGCAAACAAAAATAAAAATAATAAATTTCTTGGAGAAAACTGAAAGGAAAAAGGGTAACTAGAGATTATCGATTGCCAGAAGAAGATCCCGAAAACCTTTTTGAAATTTTTAAGGGGTTGTTCATACAAGAAAAGCGAATTATCGAAGAAATTTGCATCTAGATAGCAAAAAGGTAAGCAAAAAAGCATAGAAGCTGGTAATTATTGGTTTAAGAGCCAAATTATGGACCGACTGGTAACGTCTTGGGCAAATTTATCTTGCCAATAAAACGTTACCAGTCGGTCCATAATTTGGCCTTATTAGCCAGCTAATAGTGTATAATGCCTCGTATAATACACAATTTTTCTCTTAAAGCCTGATCCATAGACTCTCCGTCACCATTCCCGTTCGTTGTAGCTGTTCGTGTCGTTCCGGAGGCAATAATGAGCATTCATAAACTCTAAACCGCTGCCGTTCCCGCTGACATATTGAATACATTTTTAGATTAGATTTATCTTGTTGTCGTATCCTGATATAGATAGTCTCGTGTGTGTACTCTAGAAAATAACTAGTTTTTGTACAAACTCAATGACAAAAACAACATCATACATAACCCAAAATGTTTATCTTGAATCACATGACCAAAATTGTCTAATTTAATTGGCTACTGCACGAATGACGAACGGTGGAGTTAAAAGTTCGCCAAGGTTGAACGGTGCCGTTCCCAAGAGAAACGACGAACGGAAACGTTGGATATGAATGCATACACTACACTGATTACGCATCTATGAAGTTGAAACAGAAACGGCAGCGGTGAACGGTGACGGAAACAGTGGTGTTTATGAATCGGGCTTCAGTTTTATTAAGTAGCTGTTTAGCCAACTTGTAAGTGCATAATTCATCATTTAGTTAAGAAGTTTTTTTTGTGTGTGTGGCAGTGTGAGACTATCCCTCAATCACGCAGTAAATAAGTGGGCGGATCTCATTTGAGTTTGTCTTTGCGGGTCACAGACTTGCAATCCTTGCAAGAGTTTCTTTACAAGGTTTTTTTTAAATAATTAAGCCTCCAAGATGTCAATATCAACCAAACAAGCTGCCAGAGAACATGTTCTGGCCGTATCTAGGGATTTCGTTTCCCAGCCAAGATTAACCTACAAAACTGTATCTGGTGTAAATGGGCCTCTGGTTATTCTAGAAGATGTCAAATTTCCAAAATTCAATGAAATTGTTGAACTGAAACTGGCAGATGGAAGTCTCAGGTCTGGTCAAGTCTTGGAAGTCAGTGGATCAAAAGCTGTGGTACAAGTTTTTGAAGGCACATCCGGAATTGATGCCAAAAATACATTATGTGAATTTACTGGGGATATTTTGAGGACTCCTGTGTCAGAAGATATGTTGGGGCGTGTATTTAACGGATCTGGAAAACCCATCGATAAAGGGCCCCCAATCTTAGCCGAAGATTACTTAGACATCCAGGGACAACCAATTAACCCCTGGTCACGTATCTATCCAGAAGAAATGATCCAAACTGGTATTTCTGCTATTGATGTCATGAATTCAATTGCTCGTGGTCAGAAGATTCCTATTTTTTCAGCAGCTGGTTTGCCCCACAACGAAATCGCCGCCCAAATCTGTAGACAAGCCGGTCTTGTCAAGGTGCCTGGGAAATCAGTATTAGATGACCATGAGGATAACTTTGCTATTGTGTTTGCTGCTATGGGTGTCAACATGGAAACCGCTAGATTTTTCAAACAAGACTTTGAAGAGAATGGTTCTATGGAAAACGTATGCTTGTTCTTAAACTTGGCAAATGACCCAACTATTGAAAGAATTATTACCCCACGTTTAGCTTTGACCGCTGCCGAATTTTTAGCTTATCAATGTGAGAAGCACGTTCTAGTTATCTTGACTGATATGTCTTCATATGCCGAAGCGTTGCGTGAGGTATCCGCTGCCAGAGAAGAAGTACCTGGTCGTCGTGGTTTTCCAGGTTACATGTACACTGATTTGGCTACCATTTATGAGCGTGCTGGTCGTGTTGAAGGTAGAAACGGTTCCATCACTCAAATTCCCATCTTAACGATGCCTAACGACGACATTACGCATCCAATTCCTGATTTGACTGGTTATATTACTGAAGGTCAAATCTATGTAGACAGACAGTTGCACAACAGACAGATCTACCCGCCAGTCAATGTGTTGCCATCCTTGTCGCGTTTGATGAAGTCTGCTATTGGTGAGGGTATGACTCGAAAGGACCACTCTGATGTATCTAACCAGCTCTACGCTTGCTATGCTATTGGTAAGGATGTTCAAGCCATGAAGGCCGTAGTCGGTGAGGAAGCCTTGACCCCAGATGATCTTCTCTATTTGGAATTTTTGACCAAATTTGAAAAGAATTTTATCTCGCAGGGAAATTACGAAAACAGAACCGTATTTGAATCTTTGGACATCGGCTGGCAGTTGCTCCGTATCTTCCCCAAGGAAATGTTGAAGCGTATCCCTGCCGCCACGCTCGCAGAATTCTATCCTAGAGATTCGCGTCACTAATATTTTTGCTTTTAAGCCTGTTCAAGTACTATAAAACTTAGTAATCATTTAATGTAAGGTAAAAAAACCTTTGAATGTAAAAAATTAGTTTAAGAAAATCTAGTAATAGAGCCTCAAAACCATTAACATATTATACTAACTTACCCAAAAACTTTTGTCAATAATATAGCACCTAATTTAAGTATTAGTTACAGATTAGAGTAGATAACTTTGGGTTTAACACAAGTTTTCTAACCCAATTATTTTGTTGCAACTGGGGGTTTGGGATTTTTTGGGGTTTTAATGAACTAAAACAATAAGTTCCAAAACATTAAGAATAATTAGGTTTATTGATTACAACTAAAGGGTTGATTAATAGATGAGAACACTAGGCATAATAATTTATAAATGTTAAAAACCGGAGACTATTCTATCTTTCTGTAGACCGAAGCACATAGCACCACTTTAGCGCCCGAATTTAGATTTATAACTAACTAAAAAATGAAGCTTTGTCGATTCAGCAAAAATCATTGACTTAAATTTAGGTCGTTGGCTCTAAGCTTTTTGCTAACATCCTGATATGTTTGCTTTATTTAATATAACATCCGTATTGAAATAATAATGTTGCAAAGGGTGATATTTTTTGGCATGACATTATTCACAATTCACAAGGTTGACCAACTTTTATCTTTTTAAGAATTATTGTTAAATAAAAAACAGATACCCTACTCTACTCAAGAAAATTTGTGAATAGATACACCCAGTACAATGTGTTTTTTCCTTTTTTCACTGTATAGGTAAAGCCATTTTCTCTGAATTTTACTTTAATATCTGATACATATTTTATTTAGGAAAATGTTTTAGCATTGTATTGAAATTCATGATCAATAAAAGCTTCATAAGTAGGTATATCTGATGAAGGCACCCTGTAACAAAATTATAACCTTAAATTGGAATAAAGTTCCTGAAAGTTAAAGGAAAAATAATAAGCGTTTTCATTTTGGATTAGCCAACATTTATTTCAACCTCTACTAAGTAACCATTTTCTTGTAAGGTCATAACTTTTTTTCTATTATAGATAGAAAGCTGAAACTTTCACTGAATTTTATCCCTTCCAAAGGACTACAATCCCAGAAAATTTCAGCTCATTTGCACTTATAGTTCCTGAGATAAAATCGTGTTAAGCAATTTGGGGTGATTTATGAATTTTTCAATTTTTCTGAGTGCCTTTTTTCATAGATTTCGGCTTCAAATCTGAGAATAATTTAGTGTATGGAGTTTGGGGCATGCTGATTGACTATTAGGATACAAAATCTTGACAAAAAAAAATTTCAAATTTCATCGTTTTAGTAAGAAGTAGAACCTTATAATTTAGATTTTGGAAAATTTTGAAAAGTCCTAACTTTTTTTCTATTATAGATAGAAAGCTGAAACTTTCACTGAATTTTATCCCTTCCAAAGGACTACAATCCCTGAAAATTTCAGCTCATTTGCACTTATAGTCCCTGAGATAAAATCGTGTTAAGCAATTTGGGGTGATTTATCAATTTTTCAATTTTTCTGAGTGCCATTTTTCCTAGATTTCGGCTTCAAATCTGAGAATAATTTAGTGTATGGAGTTTGGGGTATGTTGATTGACCGTTAGGATAGAAAATCTCGACAAAAAAAATTTGAAATTTCATCGTTTTAGTAAGAAAGTAGGTACCTACCTTATGATTTAGATTTTGGAAAATTTTGAAAAGTCATAACTTTTTTTCTATTATAGATAGAAAGCTGAAATTTTCACTGAATTTTATCCCTTTGAAATGATTACAGGAATACAATCCCTGAAAATTTCAGCTCATTTACACTTATAGTTCCTGAGATAAAATCGTCTTAAGCAATTTGGGATGATTTATGAATTTTTCAATTTTTCTGAGTGCCTTTTTTCCTAGATTTCGGCTTCAAATCTGAGAATAATTTAGTTTATGGAGTTTTGGGGTATGCTGATTGACCATTAGGATACAAAATCTTGACAAAAAAAAATTTGAAATTTCATCGTTTTAGTTATGATTTAGATTTTGGAAAACTTTGAAAGGTCATAACTTTTTTTCTATTATAGATAGAAAGCTGAAACTTTCACCGAATTTTATTCCTTTCAAAGGACTACAATCCCTGAAAATTTCAGCTCATTTGTACTTGAAGTTCTTGAGATAAAATCGTGTTTAAATTTGGGGTGATTTATCAATTTTTCAAATAAGAAAAAAATGTTGGATCCCCAATTAAAAAATTCCAATGTCTTGTAACATTTTTATATATTCCTGAAGTTTCCAATACCATAATTATAATTGTTGGTAGAAACAATTAATTCAATCAACCAGTTTGATTTTGTCTTCATTATCAAAAAATGGATTATTCTAACTAATAATTATGATTGAAAATGTTTATTCTCTTTCAGCTCAAAATCATGGAAAACCAAGAAAACGGCACCAAAAAAACCAGAGTAGATTTGAGCAGCCTCCCGACCAGACAATACCTGGACCAAACAGTGGTACCAATACTGATGAGCGCCCTCTCGTACTTGGCCAAAGAAAGACCAGCAGCACCGATCACCGCCTTAGCCGAATACTTGGTGAAGAACAAAGACAGCTACGAAGCTGGCAAAGGCGAAAATACCCCGTCCGAGTCCAACGTCTAAATAGAATTAGGCCCTAACATTGCATGTATTCAAAATGAACTGATTTTTTTTTAATTACAAAAAAGTGACTTTCCTTGAACGATATTATTTTATTTAGTAAAAAATCAAACTCGTTTCAATGATCAACTTAAAACTAGATCACGTTTTAATCCGTTAGGTAAAAGAGTCACGCATCGAGCCATCAAACGGTGGCACTTCCACGTGCTTTTATAACTGTTTTCAACAACTGACATTCAAAAAACAATACAATTCCTTCTTGCCTCCCCCTATATTTGATCGAGAAACACCTGTTTGGTGCTCGGGTACGACCCGTGATGCATGCGACCTTCCTTTCTTTTTAACTTCTAGAGTACCTACCTGCAAAATACCTTATTCAGTCGGTTATACGATACTCGCGAGCGCAAACGTACTGATAAATAATGTGATGTGTCATAATATAAAAATAATTTAAATTAATTATAATTGGTGATTCATTTGCAGTGGATATTTTACCTATGTGAAATTGTGTGTTAAAATGTCAGCTGAAATTATTGTTAAAATGAATAAGAGCTCTAGGCCTCCGCCACCGGTACCGCCGAGACCTTCTAAGAGTTTGATTAAAGAAGCTTTGGCGAAAACAAGACAGGCTCATGGAAATTACGTTGTCAGGTATTTAGCTTTGTTTTTACATCAAAACTTCTCAGATCTATGTATATTTATTATGGGTCAGTGACGAGGTAAACTCATTGTGTATGTGCATGTTTTTTATTACTTAACAATAGTAATAATATGCTTGGCTACTTACATGCGTAATTTAAGTAATCAAGAAAAAAAATAATGTGAAATTATGGACAATGGGTTAAATTTAAGAATAATTGACACCTATTAAACTACATTAAATTTGATTTAAGTAATAATGATTAAATTACACTATTTTTAATAATGCTATGGTTTAATTAAAAAAATCTTAAATAACAAAATTGCCTAATTCATTACGGTTGATTAGTGAAAGTGTTTTAAATACTGGATTAAACCATAAAAAATTTAATTGTATCATGTCATGGGCAATTACGATAATTTTTCTTACCGATAATTTTTTCGAAGTGGTAAAATTTTAATGATATAAGTAGGTACTTATACCATAACAAATTTTTGTAAAAAAAAATCTTGTTAAATTACCTTTAATAACAAGTATTTTACCAGGGGAGAAAGTATAATCCTAAACTTATAATTTTATTTACAACAACAAAACCATTAAAATTTTGTTAGATAATTTGTTTTTTTTTGGTTCTCGTTTCTTTTACAAATAATTCAATGTTATTAATATAATGTTATTTGTTTTATAGTGTTACAAAACCGCAAGCCCCTACACCACCAATCCAACCGCCCAAAGAATTTCAAAATAAACGATTAATCATCGATAATACTAGACCGGTGATCTACCAATCGGAAAATTGCAAATCGCGATCGATTTGTTCAGATATAACAAACAAATCAGAAATAAATAATGTATTGAAAAAGTTTGAAGATAATTTACGAAAATCCGATGTTGAAAAAGTATCGGTGGCTGAAACCAAAGACGAATTGAAGCAAATAGAAAGCGATAACGACGAAATTAAGTCAGTCAATGAGACGGAAAATCAATCGGCACTATGGGAATGTGGATTCAATGGAAACAATGGTACGTAATTAATTATTGGTACAAATAATGTTGTTGACTGCAAAAAAAACTCGTATTTTCTGACGATTTGTAAATTCCAACTAGATTTTTTTTATATTTTAATAATTTTTTCAACATTTTTTTCTGTCATTTACAGTTTTGATCCATTGTTTTCTAATATTTTATTAAACATGTTTCCCTGTTCATTCATATTAATTTTGATTTTTGTCAATATTCACTATTATTGTGGATTCCTAAATTTTTCTAGAAACTACATACATGTACTCATTTCAGAATCAATATTTATTAATCGAAATGTGAATTATTATCGGCTCTTGAATTATTCATTTTGGTTCTTGACATTCTATCAATATAGACTTTGGAGCCTCATAGTTGGGAAACTTTTGAAACTGTACTGAAACTATTTTCTAGAGATATGTAGAGAATATAATTGGCTTCAATTTGAGCCTAATTATGTTTTGATCGGATTGAAATTGATGTAGCTGTGAGACAAAATGTCTGTGGATGTCATTTTGGAAAAAAATAAGTTTACAGAAAACTACATTGAGAGACGTTTTTTTTTTTTTGAGGAAAATATTTAAGGGATTGGATTGAAATTTTGCAAGTAGGTAGAGGATAGATTGAACTTTAAGAAAAAAAAAATTAAAATTTCCCTCTACACACTCACCTTTGAAGCCTCACAGTGGGCAAATTTTTGTAGCTGTATTGAAACTATTTACTAGAGATATATAGAGAATTTAATTGGCTTTAATTTGAGCCTAATCACGTTAAGATCGGATTGAAATTACCAGAACTGTGAGGCAAAATATGTGTGGATGTCATTTTCGAAAAAATCAAGTTTCCAAAAACTGACATTGTGGGAAATTTTATTTTTTTTTTGGGGAAAATATTTAAGGGATTGGATTGAAATTTCACAAGTGGGTAGAAGACAGATTGAAGTTTGAGAAAAAAAAAATAAAAATTTCCCTCCACACATTTACCTTAATGAAAATCAAAATCAAAATGCTTTGAAGCCTCGCAGTTAGAAAACTTTCGAAACTATACCGAAACTAATTCGTAGAGATATGTAGAGAATTTAATTGGCTTCAATTTAAACCTAATTACGTTAAGATTGGATTGAAATTAACAAAGCTATGAAGCAAAATATGTGTGGATGTCATTTTGGAAAAAATCAAGTTTCCAAAAAACGACATAAATCAAATCAAATCAAAATATGCTTTATTGTATAAAAAGACATGGATGGTCTCATTTACAAATCTCAAATATAAAATGCTTACATATACGTAATTAAATAAAGAAAAAATTAAATTCAAATGAAATACATATTCAGTCACTAAATTATGCATTCTAAAAAATGTCAAAAAACTGTAAAATAAATAAAACAAACAAACATGTAAGTACAAAAAAGGTGAAATAAAATAATAAAACAACAGTCACACCAAATATGTCTAGAAATAAATCTTACAATACATAAAGGTTTACTACCCCATTAAAATCTGTCTAAAATATACCTAGTTTTTATGAAAGAAACGGTCACAACCATACCAGTCTAAAAAGTTTCGGAATAAAATTCATCTAATGTATAATATGCTCTGTCCTGTAAAAACAATTTAACCTTTCTCGAAAAAAATTTCATGTTCTGAATAGTCCTATACACTCGAGGTAAATGATTATACATTTTTTGGCTCTCATAAATCAGTGAATTCTTAGTAAGAGCACTTTTTGGTATTGGAAGCCGAAGATCACCGTCAGCTCTAGTACTGTAACCATTTCCATATTCCATGTTTTTATATTTTTTATGAATTAAGATTACGGTTTCTAATATAAAAAGACATGGTAATGTAAGTATTTTTTCACTTCTAAAATATGGTTTACAATGGTCTCTTGGTTTTAGTCTACAAAGATACCTTAGAGCCCGCTTCTGAAGGATAAAAACAGATTGCAGTAGTTGTCCGCTACAAAAACCCCAAAACGCTATTCCGTATCTAAGGTTTGATTCCACCAAAGAAAAATACACCGATCTTGCCAAAGAATAACCCAAGTCCATACTGACCAACCTAACAGCATAGCAAGCTGAGGCCAATTTTTTATTGAGAGCATTGACATGTACTAAAAATTAGAGGATAGAGGGACGTTTTATTAATTTTTGAGGAAAATATTACAGGGATTGAATTCAAATTTTGCAAGTGGGTGAAAGATAGATTGAAATTTAGGAAAAAAAATTAAAATTTCCCTCTACACACACTCACTACTCACTTTAATTAAAATCAAATTCTAAATACTTCGAAGCCTCACAGTTGGGAAACCTCTGAAGCTATACTGGAAGTATTCACTAGAAATTTGTAGAGAATTTAATTGGCTTCAATTTGAGCTTAATTACGTTTTGATCAGATTGAAATTAACAAAACTGTGAGGCAAAATGTGTGTGGATGTTATTTTGAAAAAAATCAAGTTTCCAAAAAAGGACATAGAGGGACGTTTTATTAATTTTTGAAGAAAATATTACAGGGATTAAATTCAAATTTTGCAAGTGGGTGAAAGATAGATTGAAGCTTAAGAAAAAAAAATTAAAATTTCCCTCCACACACTCACTACTCACTTTAATTAAAATCAAATTCTAAATACATACTTCGAAGCCTCACAGTTGGGAAACCTCTGAAGCTATACTGGAACTATTCACTAGAGATTTGTAGAGAATTTAATTGGCTTCAATTTGAGCTTAATTACGTTTTGATCAGATTGAAATTAACAAAACTGTGAGGCAAAATGTGTGTGGATGTTATTTTGAAAAAAATCAAGTTTCCAAAAAAGGACATAGAGGGACGTTTTATTAATTTTTGAAGAAAATATTACAGGGATTAAATTCAAATTTTGCAAGTGGGTGAAAGATAGATTGAAGCTTAAGAAAAAAAAATTAAAATTTCCCTCCACACACTCACTACTCACTTTAATTAAAATCAAATTCTAAATACATACTTCGAAGCCTCACAGTTGGGAAACCTCTGAAGCTATACTGGAACTATTCACTAGAGATTTGTAGAGAATTTAATTGGCTTCAATTTGAGCTTAATAACGTTTTGATCAGATTTAAATTAACAAAACTGTGAGGAAAAATGTGTGTGGATGTTATTTTGAAAAAAATCAAGTTTCCAAAAAAGGACATAGAGGGACGTTTTATTAATTTTTGAAGAAAATATTACAGGGATTAAATTCAAATTTTGCAAGTGGGTGAAAGATAGATTGAAGCTTAAGACAAAAAAATTAAAATTTCCCTCCACACACTCACTACTCACTTTAATTAAAATCAAATTCTAAATACATACTTCGAAGCCTCACAGTTGGGAAACCTCTGAAGCTATACTGGAACTATTCACTAGAGATTTGTAGAGAATTTAATTGGCTTCAATTTGAGCTTAATAACGTTTTGATCAGATTTAAATTAACAAAACTGTGAGGAAAAATGTGTGTGGATGTTATTTTGAAAAAAATCAAGTTTCCAAAAAAGGACATAGAGGGACGTTTTATTAATTTTTGAAGAAAATATTACAGGGATTAAATTCAAATTTTGCAAGTGGGTGAAAGATAGATTGAAGCTTAAGAAAAAAAAATTAAAATTTCCCTCCACACACTCACTACTCACTTTAATTAAAATCAAATTCTAAATACATACTTCGAAGCCTCACAGTTGGGAAACCTCTGAAGCTATACTGGAACTATTCACTAGAGATTTGTAGAGAATTTAATTGGCTTCAATTTGAGCTTAATAACGTTTTGATCAGATTTAAATTAACAAAACTGTGAGGAAAAATGTGTGTGGATGTTATTTTGAAAAAAATCAAGTTTCCAAAAAAGGACATAGAGGGACGTTTTATTAATTTTTGAAGAAAATATTACAGGGATTAAATTCAAATTTTGCAAGTGGGTGAAAGATAGATTGAAGCTTAAGAAAAAAAAATTAAAATTTCCCTCCACACACTCACTACTCACTTTAATTAAAATCAAATTCTAAATACATACTTCGAAGCCTCACAGTTGGGAAACCTCTGAAGCTATACTGGAACTATTCACTAGAGATTTGTAGAGAATTTAATTGGCTTCAATTTGAGCTTAATTACGTTTTGATCAGATTGAAATTAACAAAACTGTGAGGCAAAATGTGTGTGGATGTTATTTTGAAAAAAATCAAGTTTCCAAAAAAGGACATAGAGGGACGTTTTATTAATTTTTGAAGAAAATATTACAGGGATTAAATTCAAATTTTGCAAGTGGGTGAAAGATAGATTGAAGCTTAAGACAAAAAAATTAAAATTTCCCTCCACACACTCACTACTCACTTTAATTAAAATCAAATTCTAAATACATACTTCGAAGCCTCACAGTTGGGAAACCTCTGAAGCTATACTGGAACTATTCACTAGAGATTTGTAGAGAATTTAATTGGCTTCAATTTGAGCTTAATAACGTTTTGATCAGATTTAAATTAACAAAACTGTGAGGAAAAATGTGTGTGGATGTTATTTTGAAAAAAATCAAGTTTCCAAAAAAGGACATAGAGGGACGTTTTATTAATTTTTGAAGAAAATATTACAGGGATTAAATTCAAATTTTGCAAGTGGGTGAAAGATAGATTGAAGCTTAAGAAAAAAAAATTAAAATTTCCCTCCACACACTCACTACTCACTTTAATTAAAATCAAATTCTAAATACATACTTCGAAGCCTCACAGTTGGGAAACCTCTGAAGCTATACTGGAACTATTCACTAGAAATTTGTAGAGAATTTAATTGGCTTCAATTTGAGCTTAATTACGTTTTGATCAGATTGAAATTAACAAAACTGTGAGGCAAAATGTGTGTGGATGTTATTTTGAAAAAAATCAAGTTTCCAAAAAAGGACATAGAGGGACGTTTTATTAATTTTTGAAGAAAATATTACAGGGATTAAATTCAAATTTTGCAAGTGGGTGAAAGATAGATTGAAGCTTAAGACAAAAAAATTAAAATTTCCCTCCACACACTCACTACTCACTTTAATTAAAATCAAATTCTAAATACATACTTCGAAGCCTCACAGTTGGGAAACCTCTGAAGCTATACTGGAACTATTCACTAGAGATTTGTAGAGAATTTAATTGGCTTCAATTTGAGCTTAATAACGTTTTGATCAGATTTAAATTAACAAAACTGTGAGGAAAAATGTGTGTGGATGTTATTTTGAAAAAAATCAAGTTTCCAAAAAAGGACATAGAGGGACGTTTTATTAATTTTTGAAGAAAATATTACAGGGATTAAATTCAAATTTTGCAAGTGGGTGAAAGATAGATTGAAGCTTAAGAAAAAAAAATTAAAATTTCCCTCCACACACTCACTACTCACTTTAATTAAAATCAAATTCTAAATACATACTTCGAAGCCTCACAGTTGGGAAACCTCTGAAGCTATACTGGAACTATTCACTAGAGATTTGTAGAGAATTTAATTGGCTTCAATTTGAGCTTAATTACGTTTTGATCAGATTGAAATTAACAAAACTGTGAGGCAAAATGTGTGTGGATGTTATTTTGAAAAAAATCAAGTTTCCAAAAAAGGACATAGAGGGACGTTTTATTAATTTTTGAAGAAAATATTACAGGGATTAAATTCAAATTTTGCAAGTGGGTGAAAGATAGATTGAAGCTTAAGAAAAAAAAATTAAAATTTCCCTCCACACACTCACTACTCACTTTAATTAAAATCAAATTCTAAATACATACTTCGAAGCCTCACAGTTGGGAAACCTCTGAAGCTATACTGGAACTATTCACTAGAGATTTGTAGAGAATTTAATTGGCTTCAATTTGAGCTTAATTACGTTTTGATCAGATTGAAATTAACAAAACTGTGAGGCAAAATGTGTGTGGATGTTATTTTGAAAAAAATCAAGTTTCCAAAAAAGGACATAGAGGGACGTTTTATTAATTTTTGAAGAAAATATTACAGGGATTAAATTCAAATTTTGCAAGTGGGTGAAAGATAGATTGAAGCTTAAGAAAAAAAAATTAAAATTTCCCTCCACACACTCACTACTCACTTTAATTAAAATCAAATTCTAAATACATACTTCGAAGCCTCACAGTTGGGAAACCTCTGAAGCTATACTGGAACTATTCACTAGAGATTTGTAGAGAATTTAATTGGCTTCAATTTGAGCTTAATTACGTTTTGATCAGATTGAAATTAACAAAACTGTGAGGCAAAATGTGTGTGGATGTTATTTTGAAAAAAATCAAGTTTCCAAAAAAGGACATAGAGGGACGTTTTATTAATTTTTGAAGAAAATATTACAGGGATTAAATTCAAATTTTGCAAGTGGGTGAAAGATAGATTGAAGCTTAAGAAAAAAAAATTAAAATTTCCCTCCACACACTCACTACTCACTTTAATTAAAATCAAATTCTAAATACATACTTCGAAGCCTCACAGTTGGGAAACCTCTGAAGCTATACTGGAACTATTCACTAGAGATTTGTAGAGAATTTAATTGGCTTCAATTTGAGCTTAATTACGTTTTGATCAGATTGAAATTAACAAAACTGTGAGGCAAAATGTGTGTGGATGTTATTTTGAAAAAAATCAAGTTTCCAAAAAAGGACATAGAGGGACGTTTTATTAATTTTTGAAGAAAATATTACAGGGATTAAATTCAAATTTTGCAAGTGGGTGAAAGATAGATTGAAGCTTAAGACAAAAAAATTAAAATTTCCCTCCACACACTCACTACTCACTTTAATTAAAATCAAATTCTAAATACATACTTCGAAGCCTCACAGTTGGGAAACCTCTGAAGCTATACTGGAACTATTCACTAGAGATTTGTAGAGAATTTAATTGGCTTCAATTTGAGCTTAATAACGTTTTGATCAGATTTAAATTAACAAAACTGTGAGGAAAAATGTGTGTGGATGTTATTTTGAAAAAAATCAAGTTTCCAAAAAAGGACATAGAGGGACGTTTTATTAATTTTTGAAGAAAATATTACAGGGATTAAATTCAAATTTTGCAAGTGGGTGAAAGATAGATTGAAGCTTAAGAAAAAAAAATTAAAATTTCCCTCCACACACTCACTACTCACTTTAATTAAAATCAAATTCTAAATACATACTTCGAAGCCTCACAGTTGGGAAACCTCTGAAGCTATACTGGAACTATTCACTAGAAATTTGTAGAGAATTTAATTGGCTTCAATTTGAGCTTAATTACGTTTTGATCAGATTGAAATTAACAAAACTGTGAGGCAAAATGTGTGTGGATGTTATTTTGAAAAAAATCAAGTTTCCAAAAAAGGACATAGAGGGACGTTTTATTAATTTTTGAAGAAAATATTACAGGGATTAAATTCAAATTTTGCAAGTGGGTGAAAGATAGATTGAAGCTTAAGAAAAAAAAATTAAAATTTCCCTCCACACACTCACTACTCACTTTAATTAAAATCAAATTCTAAATACATACTTCGAAGCCTCACAGTTGGGAAACCTCTGAAGCTATACTGGAACTATTCACTAGAGATTTGTAGAGAATTTAATTGGCTTCAATTTGAGCTTAATTACGTTTTGATCAGATTGAAATTAACAAAACTGTGAGGCAAAATGTGTGTGGATGTTATTTTGAAAAAAATCAAGTTTCCAAAAAAGGACATAGAGGGACGTTTTATTAATTTTTGAAGAAAATATTACAGGGATTAAATTCAAATTTTGCAAGTGGGTGAAAGATAGATTGAAGCTTAAGAAAAAAAAATTAAAATTTCCCTCCACACACTCACTACTCACTTTAATTAAAATCAAATTCTAAATACATACTTCGAAGCCTCACAGTTGGGAAACCTCTGAAGCTATACTGGAACTATTCACTAGAGATTTGTAGAGAATTTAATTGGCTTCAATTTGAGCTTAATTACGTTTTGATCAGATTGAAATTAACAAAACTGTGAGGCAAAATGTGTGTGGATGTTATTTTGAAAAAAATCAAGTTTCCAAAAAAGGACATAGAGGGACGTTTTATTAATTTTTGAAGAAAATATTACAGGGATTAAATTCAAATTTTGCAAGTGGGTGAAAGATAGATTGAAGCTTAAGAAAAAAAAATTAAAATTTCCCTCCACACACTCACTACTCACTTTAATTAAAATCAAATTCTAAATACATACTTCGAAGCCTCACAGTTGGGAAACCTCTGAAGCTATACTGGAACTATTCACTAGAGATTTGTAGAGAATTTAATTGGCTTCAATTTGAGCTTAATTACGTTTTGATCAGATTGAAATTAACAAAACTGTGAGGCAAAATGTGTGTGGATGTTATTTTGAAAAAAATCAAGTTTCCAAAAAAGGACATAGAGGGACGTTTTATTAATTTTTGAAGAAAATATTACAGGGATTAAATTCAAATTTTGCAAGTGGGTGAAAGATAGATTGAAGCTTAAGAAAAAAAAATTAAAATTTCCCTCCACACACTCACTACTCACTTTAATTAAAATCAAATTCTAAATACATACTTCGAAGCCTCACAGTTGGGAAACCTCTGAAGCTATACTGGAACTATTCACTAGAGATTTGTAGAGAATTTAATTGGCTTCAATTTGAGCTTAATTACGTTTTGATCAGATTGAAATTAACAAAACTGTGAGGCAAAATGTGTGTGGATGTTATTTTGAAAAAAATCAAGTTTCCAAAAAAGGACATAGAGGGACGTTTTATTAATTTTTGAAGAAAATATTACAGGGATTAAATTCAAATTTTGCAAGTGGGTGAAAGATAGATTGAAGCTTAAGAAAAAAAAATTAAAATTTCCCTCTACACACACTCACTACTCACTTTAATTAAAATCAAATTCTAAATACATACTTCGAAGCCTCACAGTTGGGAAACCTCTGAAGCTATACTGGAAGTATTCACTAGAAATTTGTAGAGAATTTAATTGGCTTCAATTTGAGCTTAATTACGTTTTGATCAGATTGAAATTAACAAAACTGTGAGGCAAAATGTGTGTGGATGTTATTTTGAAAAAAATCAAGTTTCCAAAAAAGGACATAGAGGGACGTTTTATTAATTTTTGAAGAAAATATTACAGGGATTAAATTCAAATTTTGCAAGTGGGTGAAAGATAGATTGAAGCTTAAGAAAAAAAAATTAAAATTTCCCTCCACACACTCACTACTCACTTTAATTAAAATCAAATTCTAAATACATACTTCGAAGCCTCACAGTTGGGAAACCTCTGAAGCTATACTGGAACTATTCACTAGAAATTTGTAGAGAATTTAATTGGCTTCAATTTGAGCTTAATAACGTTTTGATCAGATTTAAATTAACAAAACTGTGAGGAAAAATGTGTGTGGATGTCATTTTGAAAAAAATCAAGTTTCCAAAAAACGACATTGAGGGACGTTTTATTTTTTTTTTTGAGAAAAATATTCAAGGGATTGGATTGAAATTTTGCAAGTGGGTAGAAGATAGATTGAAGTTTGAGAAAAAAAATCAAAATTTTCCTCTACACACTCACCTTGTTGAAAGTCTAAAAACTTTTTATTCTTACAGTTGCAAAACCATTGAAGCTGCATTGAAATTATCAGGTTTGTAGAGAATTAAATCGGCTTCAATTTGAGCCTATAATAACGTTACGATCGGATTGAAATTAACAAAGTTGTATGGCAAAATCTGTGTTAATGTCTTTATGGCAAAAATCAAGTTTCCAAAAAACGACACTGAGGGATATTTTATTTTTCCTCGAGAAAGATATTCAAGAAATTAGATATATACTTCGCAAATGTATAGAGAAAATATTGTTTTCTTATGGGTATTTGGTTTTCTGTCAAATTTAATGAAATTTTGATATGTGTATTAGACCTTGACTTCCCGATAAAATTTTCTCATGGGCCCGAACTAATTTTATGATTAGTTTTTGAGATACAGGTAGTTTAATGCCTCAGAAATGTATGTACAGTAAGAATTATTGCAATTGGCACACACTATATAAACATCTCCCATAATGTGTCGAAATTTTACTTCATTGACCAAAGATAATGTAAATATCGAGGGGTATCTCACGGTCGAAAATAGGTGTACAAGTCTCAAAATATACTCATCAAAAAAGTCTAGGGAACAAGAAATATTCGTCTTTTAATTTTTAGACAGAATAACTTTTTTTTAAAAGATACCATATGGGTATTTGTTAAACAAATCTTGTAAAATTTATCATATCGGATCTTCCAGCAGGCTTTAACAAAATTTAAAAATCTTTTTAAAGTATATTTTGTTCAATTTATAAATGTATTCAGTTGCATCTTGTTCCCTAGACTATTTTGATGTGTGTATTTCCGGAAAAGTTGAGAAATTACAGAAATTTCCTGTAAGTTGTCAAAAATTATGTTAATTCTCAGAAATTGTAGGAAATTTTGGGAAATGTCAGGAAATATTATGAAATTATTTGAAATATTGGGAAATTATTCAAAATTATAGAAAATTTTCAGAAATTATTATAGGAAATTAGGAGATTATCTCCGGAAATCTTTATGAATTTTTATGTTTCAAATATTGTTTAGTTTCTGTGCAATACTTGGTGCTTTGTACTTTGTATCAGTGTTTTGTGAATAAAAGAGTTTCAAATATAGAATATTGAGTAGAATATTATTATGAACAATTTGATACGAGAATCTATTTGATGCCCTCTAGATCAAGCTCTAGATTGACAATTGGAGAGTAAAAAAGTTGAAGCTCTACTTTCAAAGAGTGACAAACTGGATCAAACAGCAGCCAACTTTTGTCACCACCATGTACAGGGTCTGTTCCTTATAATTAGTGCCGCTTCTAAAACTTAAACAAACAAAAAAATAAAAATTAAAAAAAAAGTTAAATACAATAGTTGTAGGGTTTTTTCTCTATTATCTTTTGCACATGTCAAAATGGGAAAATAACAAGTACCAAGTGCCATAATCAGAAACACTTGCATTTTTTAAATGGAACACCCTGTATGTTTTTGGCTAGAGGGTACTTACCACATAAGTATGTTGATATTTGGGTCAGCTGTTTTTGCGGTATTTAAGTTTAAAATTGCATTAAGTAAGCCTCACCCACCATTGATATGAGGAACCGGGAACAGATCTAATTTAGGGTAATGTAAATGCATTTTTTTAATAAAGTAGTGTAAAAACAGATGAACCAAATATCAACATATATGGTTTATGTATTTGGAATAAGAAGAAAAAAATCTATCATTCTATTTAATGCGAATGTTTGTCATTATGACAGTTGGCACTTGTCATTTGCCGATTTTAACATGCAAAAGATAATAGAGATAAAGCTCTACAACTTTTGTATTTAAATTCAACTTTTTTTTTTAAGTTGAAGAGCCACACTAGGCCCTGTACCTACATATTACCAGACAAGATTATTATAAGTAGAGATGGTTGGAAATTTTGGGGAAAAATGAAAAATCTCTTGGAAATTTTGAGAATTATTAGTTTTTTTTTTTTCAGAAATGTCAGAAATTTCATAGGAAATCAGTAATTATTTGGGAAATTTAAGAAATAATTCAGGAAATTCCATAAATTATTTAGGAAATTCTAGAAATTATAGGAAGTACTACTGTCAGGTTGATAAATCAGTGGTGATCATCATAGAAAAGGTGATCATAATAGTTTATAATAAACTGTTGAAGGTGAAAGCTGCAGGTAAAATTTGAGGTACTTGGTTTCTCTGATAGTATTTTTAAAAATTTTAGAACTAAAGCTGGATTTATACAGGAAATAAAATAAAATAAGAAATAACATAACAAATAAACAAAATAAGAAATAAGGCGTTTATACAGAAAAATATAAAATAAAATTAGAATTATTTTGAACCAATCACCACGCGCCTGAACTAACTGTCATCGGTCTGATCTAATCGACGTCGTGACATGCGCAAATAGCATTTTCACATAAAATAAAATAAGAAGTTAAAAGTTAGCCAACTTTTTATTTTTGCTTATTTGTTATCTTATTTTATTTTTGTGTATAAACGCCTCCATGGGTTCTCATAAGGCCATCTTTTAATTTTATTTTATTTCTTATTTTATGTTATTTTATTTCCTGTATAAACCCAGCTTAAATATGTTGAACTTGGCGCAACCAAATACAGACAAACTATATAGTTTTGGATTCAGGAAATTGTGCTCTTCTAGAATATAGAACCAAATATAAGGCATCTCATTTGAAAAATACTGAAAGCGTGCAACATTTCACACTTTTGACATTCAATTTTTGTTTCTGACCATGGATTCTAAAAATTTGGCCAATGCTGTACAACTTTTGTATTTACAGCTTTCATCTTCTTGTAAAGAGGAAGACTGTAGGTGGGGGGTCAATATATAAAAAAAAAACATCCTGTACTGGAACAATAACTTATTAGATAAAGTCAAAATTTGTAAAATTGTCCACTTTTTGTCAATTTGCCTTTCAACAGGAATTAGTAATGTTACTTTACTAAACCAGTAACATAATGTGACAAGTTATTCAAGTACAAATGAGTGAATTGTTGCGGAACTTATGGGTGAACCTTTGCGGGACGAGCGCAGCGAGTTCCGCAGCCATCTATTTATTAATATGTTGTTTAATTACGATACTAACCTGACTCACTAAAATGTGAGTTATTCTCATTAGTTTAAAAACTACACCTTTCAGGTGAATGTCTTACTGGAACAGTTCAACAGTATGTTGGTGAGTAGATGGCTGCGGAACTCGCTGCGCTCGTCCCGCAGAGGTCCACCCATAAGTTCCGCAACAATCCACTTATTTGTACAGGGTGTTTTTTATATATATTGACACCCCACCTACAGCCTTTACCTTTACAGGTAGAAGAAAGGTGTAAATATAAAAGTTGTACAGTTTTGGCTGAATTTTTAGAAACCATGGTCAGAAACAAAATTTGAGTCTCAGAAATGTGAAATTTTGCATGTTTTCAGCTTTTTTAAAATGGGAGGCCCTATATTTCATTCTATATTCTTGAAGAGCACAATGCCCCGATCTATATTTGATTGAGCAATTTTTCATATATTCGGCTCTAAAAATTGTAAAAATACTATCCTACTACTGATTTTGTAAATCATTTTACCTGTATAAGTGAAAGCTGCATCAGGTAAAATTTGAGGTACTTGGTTTTTCTGATACGATTTTTAAAATTTTTAGAACCAAATATGTTGGAGACCGCTCAACCAAATATAAACGGGAGATTGTGCTCTTCAAGAATATAGAACCAAAATATAGCGCATCCCATTTGAAAAAAGCTGAAAGCATGCAATATTACACATTTCTGACATTCAATTTTTGTTTCTGACCATGGTTTCTAAAAATTTAGCCAATATTATACAACTTTTGTATTTACACTTGTAAAGGTAAAGGCTGTAGGTGGGATGTCAATATATGGGTAAAAAAACGTCCTGTACATTTCTTGGACATTCAAGTCATAGGCGTTTAAAGTACCTACAGTAATATTTTTCGCTTCTCTTTCACCTAAGTGATTGACAAATTACCAAAAACATAACTCGACAATTTATTAAAATAGAGGGATGAGCACAAGTCACCTGGGTTGGGACTATGTAAGAAATAGAGATCTTTTCCCTATCTTTATTGGCGTCTCCTCTCTATATTGATTTCGAAAAAAGAGAAGAGGATAGCAAGTAGGTATCATAGCGATGGGGATAACGATTTCTACCTGTTACAGAGTCCTAGCCTTGGCAGCCTTAAAGGTGAAATGCGCGAGGTTAACAAGCATATACTAACTTATGCCCAGCCAGCCGCGTTGCTAGCTAACCTACGTGAAATCCGAGCAAGAGTGGTGGTACTGAGTCATGCACTATTTTAAAGGCTGCCAGGGCTGGGACTCTGTAATGTATAAGGATCATTATCCCTATCGCTATGGCACTTGCTGTCTTTTTCTCTCTTCTCGAAATCACTAGAGAGGGGACGTCAATAAAGATAGAGAAAATATCTCTATTCGTTATAGAGTTCTAGCTCAGGTGACTTATGCTCGCCCCTGTATAATAAAAATACGTATTGAAAAAACTTGGGAGGAGCCCCCCCCCCCAAACCAAAATCCTGGATACGCCTATGATTCAAGTACCCTGTATCTAAAAAACTAATCATAGGATTGTTTCGGTTTCATGAGAACTTTTTATCAGGAAGTCAAGGTCTAACGACGCATATCAAAATTTCATTGAATTTGACAGAAAACCAAATACCCATAAGAGGTGTGCGTGGTCTTTTGAGAAAAAATATTAAAATCTCTTTGATGGTTCGCAGCTGAGAGAATTTCGAAGCTACATCCGAACCACTTAGAAGAAAATTCAAGAATTACGGATTGAAATTTTCTAACCAAATAGAAAAATGTTTGAAAATCAAATAAAAAAAAAACATGATTTATAAATGACATGAAGAAGACTCGAAAACCTGGAATAATTAAGAAATTAAACAAAAAATGAGAAATGGAAAAAAAACTGGAAAAAGGAAAAAATTGAGTGAAACATTAAATAAAATATTATCAAAATAAGAAACAAAAATTGAAAAAAAGTAGCCGTTAAGTTTGTTGCGGAAATAGTTAATTTAATTTAAGATGGTAGTAATAAATATTAATATTAATTAATAATGTAATTTTTACTTCAAGAAAAATGTTGGATGGATTATTGGATTGAAACTTCACAAATGGAAAGAAGTTTGATATTTAAGGAAAAAAAAAATCTGCTCTCTCTCTATTTGAATTTCTGATCCTTAGAGATTCAGCAGCACTTATCCTGATTTTAATAATTGAAATCTGACCCACTCAAAGATAGGTTTACTAAGACCAAGATCAGATATCCAAAGAAAGCGAGCAGAATTTTCCTTAAATTTCAAACCTTTTTTCATCCACTTGTGAAATTTCAATCCAATCCCTCTAACATTTACCTTCTCTCAATGTTAAATTTTTTCATAATGACATCAATGCACATCTTTGCTCCACAGTTATGGTAATTTCAATCTGATTTTAAAGTAATTAGGCTCAAATTAAATCCTTTTCTGTACAGTTTCAATGCAGGTTCAACAAATTCTCCGAGTAGAAAATTTAATTTTTTCTCATACAATTTTCTATTTTTTTCTTCAATTTGATTTTCAAATATTTTCAATTTTCAAAAACTGTATTAAGTACATATAGGTATACATTATTTAAATTGATCATTATTTTCAATGTCTAGGCTCGCACTAAGCATATAAATTAATGACCTAAACTGAATAATAATAACGCGATTAACAATGAAAGTTTTTCCTTTCATTCAACTTAATTTACCCATGCATAAGTTCAATATTCGAAAAACGTATTGAATTGTCTTTTTTTCCTTTAGAAAAGAAAACCGAAAGTAGCACAAAAGGATGTTTAATTTGTTTGAATTTTTTTTTTTTCAGTTGCGGAAATAACAAAATCTGAAAACGATGAAGTTTCATCAAGCACATCGTCATCTAATGACTCCGTTAATAACTGTTACCGAGAAAAAGCATGGAACGGTACACTGAACAGAAACCACGTAAATACTTTGATAGACGAAATGTTTGCTTCAGTTTTAGAAGTGAATTTAAGCAATAATTCATCTTCGACAGAAAGCATTACAAATAAAAACACAACTGTTATAGTGATTAATAATAATGAGCAAACTTTGGATAAAAAAGTACAATTCAATGATCGTCAGAATCATGAGTTTTTAATAAACGAACTGCAAAATATGAAAAACGATGAGAAAATTTTAAAAAGGCAACGCAGGTCGCCTTTGAATCACTTCGAAGACGATGCTGACAGAATACAAAAAAATGACTGGTACGGCTTGAATGAAGGCAAAAAAGTCAGAATGTCGAGTTGTAGTATAAAAATTGAAGACGAGGATAATGATAAATATCAGAAGTAATATTATGTTTTTTGAGTTTCAATGTCTGTATTTATATGTTTTTTTTTTAGGATGAAGAATTTGTCTAGTAGTTATGGCTTGCCTCCACTTCCTAGTTCATTATCAGGCTTTAAGTTTATTATGGACACAAGTGACCCAATAAAAACCATTGAAAAACCACCAGAAGTTGTTGATGAAAATTCAACTGATGGGCAAATAATGAATTTGGAAAAACAATTATCCATATTGAGACGAGAAATGGATAGTTTACGTGAACAGGACTTGTCTCTACTGTCCAAATTGTGGTTTCTCAACGAGTCAATACAAGATTTCCGTCAGATGTTGCAAGACCAGGATCAAGATGACAAGGTTTTAACAATGTGTCCTTCGCCTACACCTTCTAGTATTGAAGATGAAGATTTTTATGTTATATCGACTTCAACGTGTTAACCAATTTTAAGTTATTTAAGTACTTGTTTTAGAAATACATAACAAGAATTTCATTCTATATTAGTGTATATTTTTTGTAAATATTATATTATGTGTATAATTATGTATTTTATTTATTTATTTATTTATTTATGCACAGGTCAAGCCCATTTAAAATTACCAAGCAGAAACAAAGAATGCAATAAGTGCAAAACCATGAAACTCAATTAAATGAAATTAAATCAACTTAAGTTAGATTATACTAAATACAAAATCACATAATAAAATAACAATTATTATAACTTGAGACCAGTGACAGTTCTCGCAAATGCTTCATAGGGCCCAAAAAAATCAATGTCTCCCAGCTCATTAAACAGTCTGAGGGTACGAGGAATGAAAGAGTGATATGCATAGTTGGTTCTGCGGGTTCTGTGAAATTGAAAAGATTGAGTTGTGCGGGTGTTATGTGATGGGACATCTAGAGCTATTTTAGAAGTAAAGTAGAAGCAGTCAATTGTGGAATTTAGGATTTTATGTATAAGTTTCTGTTTTCTTTTTGAGCTAAGGGTTGATAAGTTGAATGCGTCACAAAGTGGTGCATAATGAAATTCTTCATTGTTAAAAAAATTGTAATTGAGATATCTGCAAAATTTACGCTGCAAGTGCATAGATACCTTCAAGGCGATACTATGATAGTAGGGAGGGTTTACCAAAATTATGTAATTTTGTTTTCACTCACCCCCAGCTACCCCAACTTAGTAATCTTAAATGACCCCCCCCCCCTACTTGTGATACCTTATCTGAAAGCTCTTAAAAAATGCTTTTCAATAGTACCCTACAAGCTAGGATTCGATGTAATTATTTTCAAAATAAAACCATTGAAATGTGAAATGTTATTTACCCAATAAACCAAAAACAATTACATCGAATCCTAGCTTTTAGGGT